>ML793603.1:42517-64253 GCA_009831015.1 Picea engelmannii
AATTTAATTTAAATGACTCATGTGGTTGATTTTAAAAAAAATCATAATATACATAAATTAAATATGAAAAATGTTTGTTCCTAAAGAATGTAAAACATGTGTGGGCCTAATGGTTAAGAACATGTGTTTCCCCTTAAGAGGTCATAGGTTCAAATCCAGAGGGGGTAGGGTATGTATACCTTCGTAGACATAGATAATTATTATTATTTTATAAAATGAAAAATATACACAGATTGAAAAATATACATAGACAATTTTACATGGAATTAAGTCCTCCGATATAGCATTCCTCAACTTTAATTACCAATATCACACACTCAGCACTCTTTGAAGGTTCCTTTTGTGGGAAGGATCACTCTGTAATATATTATTTTTAATTCCGCCACCTCTTAAAATGCTTAAAACGTTTCTGATTGATTTCTCATCAATATCCTCCATAGTTGATGAACATGGAGTGTCGATAATACTTATCAAATATTTTGGGTATTTCCGAAGCTTATTATTCACTTTCAGAACTCTCTGCAAAGTTGTGGTAATTTTGGTATGCCCTGTCTCTGCCCGGGTTATGAAAGGGCCTTCCTCCTTGTAAAGAACTCTGAATATAGTATTGATGAAGGAACTTTGCCCCTGCTTTTGAAATCCAAGAACAAGAACAGTGACAAGATAGTTTCGAAAATATCTAGCAAGCCGGCCAATTCATCGTTATATATACTCGCCTTTCGGAAGGTATAATAAGGGAAAATCTTTAGCAATTTTTTTTTATTAGTTCCTGTCAAGGGAATATAGCAATGAATTTGCTATTGATTTGACATTAATTTGCTTTGTATTTTAAATTTATATGTATAGTGTAATGTTTAACCTAATAAAACAAATATATATTTTTTGATATAATTAAAATGTTTGTTTTTCTCATTTCTTATTGGTTGATATATTTCAAGTCTTATTGTTGCCTTCACATATTTCAATATTTGAAATTAATTACATAATCAATAAACTTGGTTATAAGTACCTAGTACCTTTTATAGAAAAAATTAAGAAAAAATGTTAAAAAATGTCATGTGTTCTCTTATTATTACTATCAATTTATTTCATTATTATTGCATTTCAATAAATTTGGTTATAAGTACTTAGTACCTTTTATATCAAAAATTAAGAAAAAAAAGTAAAAATGTCATGTGTTATCTCATTATTACTATCCATTTATTTCATTATTATTGCATTTATGCTTTTCTCTTATCATTAATACAAAATATACTCTTACTAGATTAATACAAAATGATATACATATAATTATGTATGATAAGATATGTGTAATTTCTTTTTAATAGTAATTTTGAATTTCTTTTTAAACGAAAATAAATTAGTAAAAATATAATGTACTAAATTGCCATGCAACCTTTGTTAATATTAACACTTTAAAATATATTAATTATAAATCGTCTCTCTCTCCATCACTCATATACTAAGTTTATAATAAGTTTTCAAAAAGGAAATTAACTTGTAGAAATAGAAAGTGGAGGATACTAATGTTAAGGTAATAAAAATATATGCTAAAGGACTTAAACTATAATAGGTTGTTCGAACTTAATAAGAAATCGAACCTTTTTTTTCCATGAAAAAATTAACTCGATTTTATAAAGAGTATAAAATCATTTACAATGCAATTCTGTAGCAAATCTATGAAGATTGGTCAGAAGTCAGCACACTAATACAAAATGTAGCGGTCAATTAAAACGAGAGTGGAACGACAACGCTCAAAACAGCAGGTCGATGCCAATCAAAAATATTGTAAACCAGCTCAGGAAATGATACAAACAATAACGCAGAAATCCGAGGAGATAAACATCGATCAAACATCGATCAGAAGATGACCAGATAGGATGGAGAGCTCTCATGTCCACTATCACAGTGGAAGAGCGTAAGTTTTCCAGCCTCTGCAAAAAGCACTCTTTTTGAGAGAACGTCAGCCTCACGATTAAAAGATCTAGGAAAGTGTTGAAAGCTGATGTTGGTGAAGCCCTTGGAGAGTTCACGCGTTTTCTGTTTCCAACAAGCAACGTGGACTGCGTTGAGCTTTGACTTGTGAGTAATCCAGTCTATGATGACTCTTGAGTCACCTCGGATGAGAAGATGCGAGATGGTCCAAGAAGAAGCAAGGAAGAGGGAGACCCAAAGTCCCATGAGCTCCGCTTTGGTGTTGGTTCCCTGACCACAGTTGATGAACCACTTTGTAATGCGCGACGGATGTGCTTTGAAAAAAACCCCGGCTCCACAACAGAGGCCATTTGAACGGGCCGCTCCATCAAAACAGGCCAGGGTAAAACCATCTGGCAAGTCAAGGTTAATCACTTTGGTGAGTGTGGGCTTCAAAGTAGAAGGGTGCCAGTTGTGAGTGGTAATAACTCTTTTGAAGACAGCCATCGAGGATGGAGGCCGATCCTCGAACAACGCCCAGTTTCGCTCAATCCAAAGGTGCCAGCTTAAGACCACCGCCAAGCAATTCGGTGAGGATTTATTCTGGTGCCAAGAGTTGAAACAGCTAGAAATCGTGTCACCACTCCAGGAGAAAGGAAGTTTGTAGTAGAGTAAAGTATTTTTCCAGACTTCCATCGAAAAATGGCAATGAATTAAAATATGGTTGATATATTCCTGAGCGTGCTGTCAGAGAGGGAAAATGCTAGGCCCTTCCCAGCCCCTCCGGCGAAGCTGGTCCCACGTTAATATCTTGCCTTTCCCGGGTAGCCATATAAATAGTTTATACTTGAGCAGGATCTTCCAGATCCAAAGCTGAGTGAACCAGGAAGAATCGGGCTCTTGGGCTTGCTGTGATAACAGAGCATTGTATAAATTTTTAACGGAAATAATACCTGTAGCATCACCTCCCGCCCACCGCAGAGCATCCGGTTTGTCGTTGAGGGAAATTTCGGCAGTCTTTAATGCTGTAGAGTAGCGGTCCCATTCCGCTGCCTCCCCACCACTTAGAGTCAAATCTGCAGCGTCCAGCCATGTATCCGGGAGAACAGGGGATACACTCGGGCTCCTGAACTGCGTCAGGCTGATCCTATTCATAGAGACGAGCTTAGTAATCAGTGTCGAGGAGAGTATCGAGAAATATTCAACGCCTATGATTTTGTCTCTTCCTACACAAATCTCAGAGCCAGAACCCGGTAGCCATCGTAACCAATGGAGAATGACCGGTGAGGCGACAACTAGCCCCTTCCAGAAGGTGGAGGCCCACAATGGAAGTAAGGAAGACTTACGAATCCAGTCACTAAAATGCAAGGTGCCAGAATATTTATCAACAACAATACGATGCCAAATGTTGTTGATATTTGTTGCTCTCCAGAAGGAGCAAGCCAGGAGGGCAGAGTTAAATTTGAAAAGATCCTTTAGCCCCCAGCCACCTGACCTTTTAGGCCTTGTCAGAATTTCCCATCCACAAAGATGAAAACTATGTTTTCTCCCCATTCCATTCCAAAGAAAATTAGAAGAGAGTCTCCGGAGAGAGTTGATAACCTTTTTGGGAATTCTCTCCAGGGTCATCCAGTAGACTGCCAAACCTTCCAGAACCGCTTTAATCAGTGTAAGGCGACCACCCAGAGAGAGCCAGATATTACACCAACCGCCTATCTTCCTTTCAAAAAGTTTAGTAAGCCACTGCCAATCCTCGGGAGAGGAGGTTTTCAGCTTAAGACGATATCCAAGGTATTTGAAACCCTCGCTCAGATTTATGAAGGAGAAAGGAATGATAAATTTGAGACAAGTGAGCTCTGACTCCGAGAGACCCCAGTAGTGAACAGTAGATTTAGCGAGGTTGATAGCTAGTCCCGAGACTGAACAGAAAAGAGAAAGCACCTCTAGGATAACCGTCCATTCCACCGGATCAGCTATTGTCATGAGTAGGACATCGTCTACGAACATCAGGTGGAACATCTTTATGAACTTGGAGACTTTTATACCAGTGATTTTAAGTTCAGTGAAGCTTTTAGAGAGGAGGAGGTTGAGGCCCTCCATAATCAAAATAAAGAGATAGGGGGATAGGGGGCATCCCTGTCGGAGTCCCCTCTCATTTTTAAAGTAGCTTGTGGCCTCACCATTGATTAGAACAGCGAAATTGGCACTAGTGACACATGCAAGGATCCAATTAGAGAGTTTTTCACCAAATCCCGTAGAATAAAGAACAAGTCTCAGGAATTCCCAATCAATGTTGTCAAATGCTTTTTTAAGGTCTAGTTTCATGATCAAAGCTTTTAGGTTTTTCTGCTTGATGTTGTGGATGCATTCATGGGCGGCCCCTATAGCGTCCTGGATTCTTCTGCCTTTTAAGAATCTGAGTTGTTATGCCGAGAGATTCCTTCCAAGGAAGGGTTTGATCCGGTTGGCGATGAATTTTGAGATCAACTTGTAGATCAGGTTGCAGAGGGAGATCGGTCGAAAATCATTGAAGGATAGCGAGCTGTCAGTTTTCGGGATTAGAACCAAAAACGTAGAGTTGAGGCTTCCAGATATATGACCCTTTAATCGGGAGTCCTCCACCATCTGAAGTAAATCCTCGCCTACGAGATCAAAGAAAAAGATGAAAAATTCTGTAGTCCAGCCATCCGGCCCGGGACTTCTCTCCCTTTTAAAGTGAAACAAGATATCTTTGATTTCTGAAAGTGTAACAGGGTTATAAAGTTTTGTAACCTCTTCAGCTGAAAAATAATGTGAAAAGAGGCCGGCTGTAGTGATATTTTCCCGAATATTACGGTCGCTGGAAGCTTTGAATTGTGATTTAAAATAAGTCACTGCCTCAGCCTTTATCGCCTCATGCCCACGTAAGGTCCCCTTTTCCTCGCTGTCGATTGTCCAGATCGATTTTTTGCTTCTGTTAAAACTTGCCAAATGGTGAAAAAACTTGGTATTAGAGTCACCGCTCTTTAACCAAGTCGCACAACTCCTCAATCTCCATGCATTTTCTTGATCCCTCAGGATAGAGGATCTGTTCAGTTCAAGAGCGGATAGTGAAGTCGAATCCGCCTCAGTCAAGGTCGATTGGGCCACTTTATGAATAAGCTCTTTTATTTTAGATTCCAAATCTATGAGTCGAGACGACTGTGCTATTTTAAACTCCATAAACCACAACTTTGATTTTTTCTTAAGGACTTGTAGTTTCCATACCAGTCGTCGCTGTGGGTTTACTTCATCCATGAAGCAATTGTCCCTCCAGACCTGATGGACCAAAGTCGAGTAGTCTGCATGCTCGAGCCAATGGTGATTAAACTTAAAAGGAGTCGACCAGTGTAGCTTTGGAGGCGTCAACTGAAGGAGGATCGGGGCAGGGTCCGAGACAAAGGGGAACTCCACCCACGAAGAAGGACAAGTTGCCGAAGACAAAAATGCCTCCGCCACCAAAAATCGATCAAGCCTTCTAGCAATGGCATCATTACCTGAGCGTCCATTTTTCCAAGTTGGGGTCAGACACGAAGGCTTGATATCAATCAGGTTGTTTGCAGCAAACAGTGCTCTGTAGGAAGCCTCCGAATGTCCTGGCAATAATGGTCCACCCCAATGTTCTTCTGCTGTCAGAATGATATTTAGGTCTCCACCAAGAATAAGATTAGGCAGAGAGAGCAGTCCGCTTTCTGCCAAGAGTTTCTAGAAGTGTGGTATGTTCGAACAGGGGCCATAGACATTGAGAAACGCCATCTCCTGACCTGTGGGTAGAAAGTGTCCAGTCAAAAGGATGCCCCCCTTCATCATAAAAGATCTTAGTGAAAGGAGGTCCGGGTTCCAGGCAACTAACAGTCCCCCAGAGTTCCCTAGGGAGCTAGCAGCTGCGGAAATCCATGAAGGTCTGAAAAGGTGCAAAAAGTCTCTAGAAAGAAGGTCAGAAGCCAGGGTCTCTTGAAGGAAAATGAGATCTGGCTTAGTGTTCTCCAGCAATCTTTGGAAGGAGGCAACCTTGAGAGGTCCTCCGATCCCCCTAATGTTTAGGGAGAGCACAATCATTATTTTGTTCTCGCCAAGGCCTTCAAAGCTCTAAGGGCCTTTTCGTCCTGCGAGGGACAATTAGTAGCAGCTGGCTTAATACTCACTTCCTCTTTTTTCTTCCTGGAGCTGCGTGTCTGGAGAGGGAAAAGTTCCAATCCAATACCACGCGACCAGGCATGAGCTTTAGTGGTTTTGTCGGATAGATTTGAAGAAGAAGGACCCGGGTCAATGGTTGGAATATGTAGCTGTTTGCCACGGTACATAGGTAAAGGGGAGAGATTACTCGGTAGTAAACCAGGAGAAGCCGATGAGTTTAACACCTTTAATAGGGTAACATCGTCCTCCTCCAATTGGCTAAAACCCAGAGGCTGTGGGGGGGACTCAGCGAGAGATGAGGGGTTGTTTGTATCAATATGCAGGCTATCCGAGGGTGCGGAGGTAGGCTGTAACAACTTGGCCGAGTCAGAAAGGAGCTGGTTGTTCTCATCACGGGAAGGAATCTGAACTGCGGGCGATCCCGGCAAGGAAGTGTGGTAATGCCTCAGAGAATCGGGTCTAAATGTAAGGAGGGAATCCTCGATAACAGGTGAGGGGGAAACAGTGCATGTGGCCGAGAGCCAGGGAAAGTCAGATAAGGAGTTCTTTTCATTTTCTGAAAGTGATTTTAGAAGTGAGGGACAGAGAAGGTTTAATTTAAACAGCGGTTCAACAGGTTGACCCATCAGGGGTTGGAGGACTGGGCGTTGAGGCGAGTCAAGGTAGGCCAGTGAGGGGTCAGCCTCCGTATATTCAGGGGGGTGGAGAAAAATATCTAGTTCCTCAGTGTAATCGGTAGTAGACTTACCCGGGCAATCTCGACGGAGGTGTCCAGTTTCACGACAGTGATTGCATCGGAATGGGATTCCGAGGTAGTCCAATTTTTGATAATGCTTCTGTCCTCTCCAGTCTATCACCAATGTTTCTGAGAGTCCTGTCGTGATATCAATCTCAACAAGCACTCTTCCCATTTTCCTCAATGAGCCACTGAGCAGCTGCAAATCATGAGCAACGAATGTCCCCAGGGTATTGTCGATCGCTTTCAGTGCTTCTTCGTTCCAGAGATGTAGCGGGAGACCTGGGAGAAGAACCCAAAGATGTCTGTGTTGAAAATACTCAGTGTCAGGGTTGAATGCTAGCCTCCAACGCTTAAGCATTAAACTGCTCCCTCCGAAAACCCACGAAGAAGAGAGGAGAAGGGAGGCATCATCTGGGGACTTGCAATGAAAGCAGATCCAGCCTTTTTTGAGGTATTGGACTCTTGGCAAATAGCCTAAAATGGGAGACCACTTGCTTTTTAACCAGTCATCCAGAGATAGATGGCTTAGGTGTCTGTAAGAGATGCGTCCCACCAGAGTGCAGGTCGACATCATAACAAGGTTTTCAAATCCCACACCATCTCCCAGCACCAGTCGCTTTGAGTTTTTGTTGGCTTTCCAGACTTTTCGACCACCGAAAGTTTTATGGGGGAGAGAACCGTCAATGCGGGATCCAGAGCGATACTGTTGGGGAGCTGGGAGAGTTTCAGGAAGGGACCTGTCAGATGTATGAGGAACAGGCTTCGATGCAGGAGAAAACGACTGATGGGGGTGAGTTTTATCGTCAGGGTTCACAGCTGTAATAGTGGATAAGTTTGAAAAAGATGACTGGGAGGGAAAAATCAAACGCTTGGATTCAAGGGAGTCTATTTTTTCAAACAGGCCCTCCTGTTTCCAGACAAGTTCATCTGAGGGCTGCATAAGAGGATTTGTTTGATTTTCCATGTTATAAGTAGGGGGAAGCTAACTGTCGGCCCAGTGGGGGGAGTCAAGACAAAAGAAGGAGAGATCTGACTGTAGTGGGACTCAAATCAAAGGTTGGAGGTCCCTGGATGTACTCCAGGTCAATAGGGGGTAACCAATCAGAGAGACAAAACACCAAGTAAAGCTGGGCAAAGAGACACCAAGTAAGCTGGACAAAGAGACAAAAACCATGCGCTGATCAGAAAGCCCGAGGCTCGGAATGCGGGTACCGACCAAAACAGAGAAGGAGTCTTTGTCCTGTAGCTTTACAGGAGAAAACGACCTACACGGAGCCCACCTCAGTAACCTGCCGGCAATAAAGGAGGAGGGTGAGTCGTTCAGTGAGGACCAGTAGTTACCCAATGGTTGCCTGGATCAAAGGGATTCTGGAATGCCTGAAGCGCCATCGCCTCTCACCCATCTCCAAGAAATCGAACCTTAAGTACAAGGTTATGACTTCAGTGAATTTAGTTATGATTAATATCGATCTTGGCTATAAAATAAATATCCATCAAGTGTAAGACATAAATAAAATGCTTGGATCATGTACTTATCATTCTATTAATGAATTGTATTAGTAACTAATACTAGTGAACAATATGAAGAGTTCCATTAGTGATCTACCCTTTGTTGACATTAAGAATATTTTAGGCTTATCAGAGATAAGATACAAGGTGATAACGTAAGATGTTATAATAAATTTGTTCTAATTATATATTCATAATTAGGATTATTTTCATGACTTGTTCATAATAGTTTTAGCTAACGACTTAATATTGGCAAATGGGTACGGAAATTCAATTTTTGATTACAACTTCTACTTGTGCCTCAGATTAAACAAAGGTAAAGTTTGTGCAACCATAATGTTGATGGATGATTAAGTTGATGATCATTGTATAATGTGATTAGCTAGAAGATTTAAACTCGCTATGCATCTAAGTAGTTTTTATTTTATTGAATTGTTCGATCATTTACATAGATAAAATATTTTTCCTTAGTCATTGATGATTATAGATTATAGTTGTGTATGTATGGAAGAAAGTTTACCTTAATCCTTGATGAATGTATGTTTCTTTGCTTAAGAAGATTGTTTTTTTAGTCATTTATTGTCGATCTAGTTGAAATTTTGAATAGGATGGGATATGGGTATAAATATCCTCATGTTCCTCAGAACAGTTGTGAGTCAAGTGACCTTTAATGGTCATAATAAATCATATGAATCCTGGACTTGAGCGTTGATTATGTGTCTTGAAGGTCCTAAGCTTGTAGGGTAGGATTGGGCGGGTAAACATAGTTTATCCATGTTTTCTTCGTGTGATCTAATGTTAGTGATTTATACATGTTAGTCTTATAAAAATGTTATTGATAATAGTATCATGATTGTGTTGTGAAGTTAATGTGAATAAGAATAGATCAATTACTTGTTATCTTAAATTAATTCTCTTGATGATGTAATAACTAAATGAGTATTTCTACTTGTTTTACAAAAAAAGAAAAACTGTCACTTCATTATAATAGCTTATTTTGTGTTGTGTATGGAAGGATTGTTACAAAAGTCTTGGCTAAATCATTGGAAGTTCAACTAGTTATTACTAGCTTTCTTTCCAGCATCTTGTACTTGATTTTTATGGTTGGATTTGCAACTATTGTAATAAATTTTTGTTGATACATGCATTTCCATACTGTTGCAATTTGGTACAAAAAAGATTCTTTCTTGATCCCCATTGATTCAAGGCTTGTATATCTATCATTTATCTTGTTTCGGGCAAGGATAACATTGTTTTGTAGGTACAACACTTGGAAACCATTCTCCATCTACAAGAATCATTCTCAAGCCTTATTCCTTTTCTAATATTGACCTATAAGGGTGCTCATTGATCATCATCTCACTTTCCATCTCAATCCCCCTAGGGTCACCAGGATTCCCCCCTTGTGATAATTTTATCATCACTAAAGTGAGGGGAGTATCCATCTAAGGTGACAGTGGATAGGTACTCCTATAGTTGTCACACTTCCATGGATTCGGTTGGGATTTTCCCAAGCTACAGATTGTGTGATAACAAGAAGCATAACCATTCATGCAGATACTATACATGGAAATATCTATGTTTTTTATTTAACAATATTAAATTAATCAAACCAACAATAAAGAGGACCACAAAATGGAATAAGTGTCGCTTACTGTTTAGGAGGAACAAATACATGTGAAAGGAGAAACAACCTAGGATTCACAACATCTATTTTAGACTTGGCATCATGTAATTTTTCCCACAAAAGGAGAATTTGGTACCAACATTGGTCACGAGCAGGGAAGATGGTCAAGTTCCATACAAAGTGTGATTGTAACATGTTTGGTATTTACTTTGTAGATGGATACCAAGATAAAAGTCATTTCTACCCTCCAACAATTGAACCAACCTTGGTGTGTACTTGAACATTCTTGTTCTCAACTCATACAAGTTTTTAGATCTCCTAGTAGAGATTTTTTGGGTAGTATCGATATCTTATATTGGATAACTAGAAGTCTCATTTGACTCAACAAAAAGAGATGTGTCGGTCAATTTAGGATGAAACATAGTTGACTCAGCTTCCAACTTTTAAAAAGAGGAGTATATGAAGCGTTCCTTACATGTATTTTATGTTTCACTTATTTGATCCTTGACCCTAGTGGAAAGTATTAGACACACTTGGGGTAGTTGATCATTAATATAATGAGATAGTGTGACACACCGAGCATTCACCTTCAACCCTTTACATTTTGAATAGACACATATGAATGGGGTGTCATAAAATAAATCCAATTCATGGTGAAGTACCATTATCCCATAATGGTTATTGGAATATGGCATGTTACAACTGGAGGGGTAAGTGGATATCCAATTTAATCTACCATCTACCTACCATATCTTGCTCCTAATATGAGATTTTGACACTTTTATACTGGTGGGATATCATGTGCATCCAAACTCGATCTCGAACAATGTCCTGCAAAGATCAAATGCACAATTATTCAAATGCATGTGTAAATGTATCATAAATTCAATCAAATAATCAAAATATAGACTATGGAAAACAACAAGGTAGAAATTTATGAACTTAGAATGTGTTAGCACTAGGAATCACCCTCAAACTGTAATGAGGATAAGCCCAGTACCCATCAGTTATACAATAAATGTAAATTAGTTTTAAGAAGGTCAAATGGATAAGACTCGAGATAATGATGTTCTAACTCAGAAAATTTGGGTTGGCATGCACAAGAAATTGAGGTCTTGTATCAACTTCAGTCAGTAAGTTGGAGTAAAGGTGAATAGGAGGAAGAATTTGGTGAGAATGTGTAGAGGTCTGTTATGGACATCAGGTCTTTCAGCAACCTAAGGAGGAAAAAACTCAAACACAAGATCCTCTTGAATTCAAATTTTCAAGGAAACTAAAAGACATTATAACAGCACTATAATCAAACATTCATCATAATACAGTTACAACAATCCATGTGAATCAGTCAATCATGAACTCTCTCAGTATTAGAGGCAAATAAGATGGAAGAATAAATCTGACTTAGATTAATCAAGAAGTCTCAAATCAAGTTACATAACCAGAGAACCATAGTTCTTCATCAAAATATTACAATAAGGGAGCCTAGCTCAACCATCGACCCTTACAAAATATTAAAACTGCCTATATATATAAAGAATTGTTGCAACCATCAGGAGTGTGATCGGATTGTTGCATTCAAATTTTTCAGTCGGCGTCTGCTCTATCAGACTGTGCAGACAATATTATATTGTCAGACGTGAGCTCTTCCGTTTGGACCTTCTCTGTCAAACTGTGCATGTAACTCTCTGTCAGATGCAAGCTCAAATATGCAAATCCTTTCTAGCTTTCCATTTATGTGATGAGACGAGGTCTCAACCACTGCTCTCATTCTCAATAACTTCCTTCATCGGGATCAGGACAAGGCCTGACACCCATAATTGTTCTCAGACGGTGCCAACGACTTCTGTGAGTCAATTTTGACACCTCGAGGTTATGCAGATCTTCTTATGTGACCAATTCAGGCGCAGCAGGTGGTGAGCCAATAGCGTATGCGCAGGGGTGACGTGGATCAAAATGCTTGGTGCAAACTTGCATGGCACGACGAGTGAGCGAAAGTCACGTGGAAGGAAGCGGAGGATGTTAGATCTTTTCAGACCCCAAACATTTCATTTTTCCTGTGAAAATCATGGGCATAATGCCACATGATTTATACAAAAATTCTTCTAAGGGTAAACCTCAATTATGCTTGATTCCTATGAAATAGGTTGCAAATTCTGGTGTTCATAGAACGATATGGATTGAGCAAGAATCTGAATAATTTAACATTTGATATTATCACCTTTTCTTCTCCTGCATTTAATCCAAAATCACAATCAATGCATGTCTACATTCTTAAAAGAAAATGTGGGAAGCATGTAATATTCTAACTTCAAATACGATTTTGAAATCCTTTTTTAAGTAGATGGTGTGAGTTTAAGCATTGTTAGTATAATTTCAAATGATGCATCACTTATGTGGTAGTTTAAGTTTCATTTGTATAATTTCAAATCATACATTTCACACTCATGTTGTATGCATGTTTCAAATGATAATATACATATGTAGCTAGATTAAACAATTATATCATCTGAGTTTAATTTATCCATGTGCTGAAATAATTCTCTTAGAAAAAATATTAAGAGGTATTGTACTATAACAAAGGGAAAATGTCCCACCAAATCATGTATAATCAGTATGTATATGGAGTACTATAATTTAGGTATCTGCATTTTTAAAAGAAGTTTGAGATGCATATATAATTCTAACTTCAAACAAAATTTTGAAGGTCTTTTTAAAGTAATTGGTGCACCTAATTCACATTTATTGCACCAGTGTGTATGTATATTCTAAATGCACCTATGCTCTAAATTATGATACACATTAACAATAATCATTTGCAATAACCTCCACAAAATCTTAATTGCAAAGGTTTTCACTTCTATTTTTGTTGTAAATTGTTTCAACAATTCATTTAAGTCAACATAGTGCACTAATGCACTTTACTTTGAAGGGCACACCATGAGTCAAATTTAACCAAATAATAATAATAATAATAATAATTAAACAACAACAACAATGTGCGCATTTGTCATCAATGCATCGAAATATCAAGCAACAAAAATGTGCACATTAAAGGTGAGAAGATCATCCTAAGAAGATAAAAATTATGAAGGATGTAAATGATGATGAATTGGTCCTTGGTTCATCTGGAGTGGTGCGGGAAGTAAATGAGAGGGGAGAATATTTTTATAAAACTATGAGGGATATACTAGAAAGAGCGTATAGACATTGTTTTCACTTACAGTACAAAATTCATTCCAATGACTCCAAGAATCAAGTTATATATAAACTACACCAAGTGTTTCGGGAGCAATGGTTAGTGAGACCTGTGAGACTTGCAATAGAAAAAAACATACAATAACAAAAAAATTATTTTAAAAGCATTATCGCTAAACATTTATTTCTATAATATGCATATACTCATCCAAAAAATTAACAAATTAATATTTTTGCTATACTTGTTTTCTTATAAATATTAATTGATATGTTTATTGTGTTTTTTCATTTTTCTCGAAGATTGATAAAATTTCAAAGGATGAATGAGGTGAGATCTAAAACATGTTGATAGATATGTTGAAATACATCTACAAGGAGATGGTCAAAGAAATTAGTACAATTGCATTTCAAGAGTAGCCATCCTAACAACAATGTCCAAAGCATATGTAATCAATGATTTTTTTATGTATTGAGAGTTTAATTATCACATGAAATAAAAAAATTCAATTGTTCCATTGTTGTAGAAATGAAAACAAAATGAAACCCATTCAACACATACGATAGGACAACAAGGAAAAAAATGGTTGATCGCAAAGTTTGTGGGTACTTACATTTTCCTTACTTTTAAGATTTTAGATTTGTTGTGGTATTTATATTTTAATTAATTTACAATCGTCCATAGATGTTTTCAAACAAGTGATAACATACAAAAAAGAGACATATGAACATTTGATTGACATTGGATTAAGTATGGGTTGTGCGTATATGTTGTGTATCAAAATTTAATTGAACAATTTGCATATAGCTATGTTGGTTTACTCCTCTTATTTTATAATTAATGGAACAAAAAACCTTTAATTATATATATGCTTTGTCATGGCATATAAAAATCATAGGTAACAAAGTATGGAGTGGAGCTAATTGAATATATCTTGTGAGAAGGCATGAATCATGGCTTCAAAATAATGTGTATTGTTTATGAAACATTCACTACTATGGTACACTTTTCAATTTTTGCATCATGTATAGTATAATATAAATGTAGATATATTCATTACACTTTATTTATATGTTTGTAGATGAAACATGAAGAGGTGGAGTGTCAAAATCAAACCAATCAACCAAATATTTTAAATAACCCCAATACAACATCTCCTACAAGTGATGAAGAAATTAGGCATGCAAGCAACTTGAGCAATGACAATAGTTCAAGCGATGAACAACGATCACCAAAATTGGATGTTATAAGATGTATATTTTGGAATGTTTGCATGTGAAACTCAAACATTGTGTTTAGTGTGGACATATTGTCCCAACTGGATGATGACATGTTACCAATAAATGTAACAAATATTTATTGACAATTTGATTATCCTAGACTTTTATGGTGTCCCATTTTGCATGGAAAAGTGTTTCTTATTCATATATTCTATTGCATTGTCCATTGTGGTAAAATTGTATGTTGTTAATTAAAATATATGGATGATTTTCATTGTTACAATGAAAAGTGTTATAATCAGCTAGTATATTTATTTAAATGATGCAACACATCAATGCAATGATTATATCCAAAAAAAATAATTACATTATAAATACAAATTTATTATAGAAAATTTATTTGATTCTCTCACTAGTACATTGGGCCCATTTTCCAATGATTTATTGACGCATGTTTGTCGCCACATTGTCACAATTACGACATTATAAAGTTCATCACAATATGGAAAATGAATTCATTGTAAGAGTGACTAACGTGCTCCAATAAGTTCATCACAATCACATCACTTGGTCATCGTTGGTCCATCAGAAGATCGATGACAATGTGATAAAATTTCGACGAAAAAGTGACAAACCTTCGATAAAAAAGTAAGAAACCTTCGACAAAAAATTGGCAAACCTTCGACGAAAAAATGACAAGAAGATTATGTGTCCGACATTTTTTGTTTGGGGAGTAAAAAGACATGTTAGTTGAACCATCGACAAAAAAGTGAAAAACCTTCGACGAAAATGTGGCAAACATTCGACGCAAAATTGACAAACTTTCGACAAAAAATTGACAAACTTCGACGAAAAAAATGACAAGGGTATATCTGACATTTTTTCCTGGGAGGAAAAAAGCCACATTAGTCGAACCATCAACGAATGGGGTCATTGATGATCTGAAAACTATATATGTGTGTGTGTGTGTGTGTGTGTGTGTGTGTGTGTGTGTGTGTTTTCGAAGAAAGTCATGTAGGACTTTTTATTGAACTTGCATAAAAAATATATATGCCTCAACTTCTTGGTGAACAAAAGAAGCAAATCCTTCATCATCCCACAAAATAATTGCGATAGTGAATAGATAAAAGAGTGACTATTCTAGGGGCAAAAGGTACAGGGGGGTCATATTTGACCTCGAAGCCAAAAATTAGTAAAATATGCACGGGGACTCGTCACCACAACAAATAACAATGCTAAAATCTCAGTTGTCTACATGGGCTTGATATTAATCAAGGAAGACCCATCCTCACAAGTCAAGATTCTAGAAGCTTTTGATATCATAATAAAGGACCTATGTAATATAAGTAAGAAAATGCAAACTAGTAAAATATGCACGGGGACTTGTCACCACAAAAAATAACAATGCTAAGATCCTGGTTGTCTACTTGGGCTTAATATTAATCAAGGAAGACCCCTCCTCACAAGTCAAGATTCTAGAAGCTTTTGATATCATAACAAAGGGCCTGTGTAATATAAGCAAGAAAATGAAACCTAGTTTGCAACAAATCCATGAGAGAATACATAATAAAGAGAAAAAATTCAATGATTTTCAATACATCCATAACCTTCGGGGTCTTAATGCATGGAAAGAAACTCCAGCTAAATTTGCAAGGAAATTTGAACAAGGGGAGGCATGCTTCAATGAGGTGATACACACAACCCATTTACCATAGCCAATGGTTCAAAGAATAAAGTGCGAGGGTGGGTTCAAAGGTCCTATCAAAAATATTTATGGAAGTAGGTGGGATACGAACTTTCTCCATTATATGAAGGGGTTGATACTCACAACGTAGAAAATGTCATACTAATGAATTGGTGGTGGTAGTAAAGTTTTCTCTTCAGAAATTGAGTATAATCTGGTGGATGTTATTCAATTCACATGCAACAAACAAATTCAATTGGGCACTACCTAGTTTTTACAATTCAGTATGAGTAGGGCGATTGGATCTTACGACAGGATTTTGTAGTTTTCAAAAACATTTCTACCAACATGCTATCCAACTTCACCTTTTTCCCAAAAATAAAATTTTGGATTGGATTTAATACAATTGTTATGAAATCATTGGGTTGATTTTAATGATCAAATATGGCAGGATTCATCATGCCCCTATTTTGTAGTATCCCATAAATATTGAGGACATGGAAAATATCATGTAATTATATGATTCTCTACTTTTTGGTGCCAAGCAGCAAGCCCTGGGGTTTTGAGACTTCGGACCTAACCTATGTTTAGTTTTAGTATGTTATGTAATTATGTTTTAGGATCTAACCTTTTTGGTGCCAAGCAACAAGCCCTGGGGTTTTGAGACTTAGGATCTAACATGTGTTTAGTTTTAGTATGTTATGTTCAAGTCCATGTAGCAAATATTACCCTACTGTCTTAATGTAGTTAGATTGTTTTTTAAATAATGCAATTTGGATTGAGGTGAAAATGGGTAAGCTAGGAGGAAAGACAATTCCAAGAGGGCTACACCAAGTAGTTGAAGATGTTAGGCTTTTGCAAGAGAAAAATAAAATACGTGTGACAAATGTAGGGGAAAGACACAAAGCCAGTGACTATCTTGCAAATAGAGGTCAACATGTGTTGTTAAACATAGTAACAAATACTACCACATACAACTAGAAACTAGAGGGTTGCATTTTTCTATTAATAACCAATTTGAGTTGCTTTCATTTTTTACCATTAGTAGTAGACATAATAATTGTGTTGTCTCACTCACAAGTACCATAACGTATTGGCATCTTTTAATGATCACTCATTACTTGGTAATGTTTATAGAGATTATTATACTTTTAACTAGTAGGCATGTCTTCATTTGGTTATGGTCTCTAGTAACAATGAAATCAATTCTAATAATTAACATTTCCTTACTACTATGAATTGTCTTTAATTGTTAGTAATCCCATCTCTATTTTTAACAATTTCCTTAATTTCTATGAATGATCCCATCAACACCGATTGATATATTCATATGTTATATATGATGGCTTGAAAAGTTTATGCTTTCAATTGATGGATTATAATCCAATGAAATGGAATTTATATTGAACCAAATGAATTGTTATTTAGAATTTACTATGATTAACCATAGTGAAAATTTCCAAGTGGGTAAAATTAAATGCGTTAAATTTAGCCATGATTAATTGATATAAACAAAGACACACAAACCCTTTTTGGCATATTACCTATTCAACATGTAGCTTCTACACCTTATGCAACATTTAGTTCAAGTTCCAAACCCAACTTTAGTGTGACACAAGGTTCAGTGCCAAGCAGCACAAGCATGGCCATAGACATTTGTGCCACCCTTTTGGGCATAACACAATCTTTAACATTGTGACCTACGTAAGTGATTGTTATCCCCATTTTGTGGGATAACTAAGGAGATGATGTATCGAGGCCCTCAGGTTGTAGATATGTATTGTCGAGAGACCACGTGACTAGCAATGTCCACTTGCGCATACAGAAGCTCACTCTATCACCACATTATGATTCATTGTCAGCGCATCCACCACACCAGCCAGCTTCTAGAAGGTGGATGGGTCTTTCTCCATGTGGTACAAGTTAGGTATTGTGGTAGGTAATCACCCTAATATTTGAGGAATTTAAACATGTTGTATTTAAGATTCTTTTGATTATAGAACACCTACTTGGACATTATGATTTTGACCATGTTTCACCTTGGTGAGTGTCATAGGTTTCCTAGTAAGTGGAAAACCTTCAAGGAAGGTTCGTTACTGGGGGTCCCTTAAGGGGTTATCGTACCATTCCCGACCATACTTACCACTTTATACTCATTGCATTCCCATCATATTTCCCTATTCTAGGCCCTTTGACTTTAGTGACCCAAGAAGGGCATGTACCTCATTTCATGGGAAGAAGGGGTTGAAGGCCCAGAGGGATTGTTGTTGGCTAAAAAGATAAAATCCTAAATATAGACCTTCCAAATCCTTCACCCAAGGATCCCCGAGAAAGTAATGAAATGCTTCTCTATAAGAAATGGGTACCTACAAAAATAGTGAATGCTTAAGGGATTAGTTGGAGGATGGGATGTCTCATCACAAGTTGGCCTATCATGATCATGGGTATTTAACGATATGACATTACCATCATCTGGTCACCAATCCAGGGTAGTGGCTCTCTATTACACAACTGAGAGAAAGGGGGTCTCATAATGAGCCATCCTTTTCATTTATGTGAGGTATTTGTGAATGGCATTGACATTGTCTGGGAACCAAGCCAAGATAGTGGCCTTAAACTCATTCCTTAAAACATGAAATAAATAATAAGAAAGAATGGAAAGAAGATGGGCTTGGAAAAAGAGCATCACAAACGAATGTGTCACACACCCTCTACAAAGTCACTCATAAATGAGATAATATGAGCCCTTGTATGTCATGAAACTCATTGACCTATGAAGTCTAAACCCCTTCCATCTCATCATCCACTACATAACCTTGAAAGGCCTTCCTTGGGAGCATCCCCTACTTGTGGGCTTTGGTCTACCTAACAGGGATTTTATGACACCCCTCCCATACTTAAACTTGGTCAATTGTATAGGGTTTTTTAGCATTTGTTTAATTTGATGTGGTAGTTTTGATGCACGTGCTTAGGTTCCTTGTTTATTAGATGTGGTTTACACTTGTCATGATATCTTTGACTTGAGATCTTTAGAGGGTGTACCATTTTTTTTTGTAGGACCTTCCTTGGTGGCCAATTTTGGGAGAACAAGCCTAGCTTGGGATTCCATGAGGTACAGATCCCATAGGTTGGATGTTGTAGGCCTGCACACTGGATCATAGAGACATGCCTTTGGAAATTTACATGACATCATGGAGGATCTTACCCAGCCCCTATTACCTAAATGATTTTCCTATGAGAGGAAAAACGTCACATTTTTTATGCTTGATGTCATGCTTGAGGGGGTTTGATGGTGGAGTTATTTCACATTGACACCTGGCATATTTTGACTAGAGGAGACATATATTGACCCTAGAAAATGATGATTAGGATCAAGGAGACCTAACTACTTCCTTCTTCTCCTCCAATGACTTAGAAAAGTGTCAAAACGTCCCTAAAGGGGTGATGTCATCTTATTTTTAGAATTTCTAATATGTTAAAGTGAAAATTAAATATCATTATTTGTTTCAAGGGGTAAGATCAAGTTTTTTGACCCATTGTCTTATGTTATACCCTTTCTAAGTGGACAAACTATGTTTTAAGACTTTTGTATAAATAGAGATCATGTGAATCTCATTTCATAACATAACTCTCCCATTGTGAGAAGTACTTGGCTGAAATTTTCGCTATTCTTGGGAATTATGGTGTTTATCTCTTGTGAAATTTGTTTATGATGTTATATTTTGGTGAATGGATGAGGAGTGATGTGCACCTCTTGGATGATTGTTCTCTTGATGCTTATGGTGAATTTGCTTGGTGAAACTAGGATTTGATCTCTCTCTCTCTCTCTCTCTCTCTCTCTCTCTCTCTCTCTCTCTCTCTCTCTCTCTCTCTCTCTCGGAATTGGTAAAGAAAAAACAGCATTGTTAGTTATTTATTGCTCTTTATTGGTTATGGTTGTTTGAAACCCTAGGAGGAGTATGTCGTATACACCCTCCATTAATATTTATCTAATTTTCTAATGTTTACAAGTTATTTTTCAAGGGTTGCTAGGAGGAATACGAGTGTGTATACCCTCTTAGATTTACCTTAAGTTTGATTGGAATACCCTAGGAAGTAAAAGGGATTACACCCCTAAGGTCTTTGTTTATCTAAATATTTATTATAAGACTCCATTTACCCAATTTTAAAGGCACTAATCTGAAAATTTTGCATTGGAGAAATAAATAGTTGCATTGGGAAACGTGATTTTCAGTCATTTCAACCTTCTGCAATCTCGGTTTTGTTTATTGTGCCTAGAGAACCTCTTATCCAATAGGGCATCCCCTATAAATGGGAATGGATTGTTGTTGTTATAAAATTTCATATTCAACCATTAGGGCTGCAGAAATCCTAACTTTCTCTCACTCATAACTTGCTTTTCAACCGTCAAAATCAGCTAAGAGTTTTCCACTTTATTCTACTTGGTCTAGTGCATTTTTTAAGTGGATTCTTTGTGAGTTTTGGTGGTTGAATTTACTGTTGTAACAAATATTTTTATATAGCCATAAGGATGCAAAATATTTCTGCAAACACCTTTTATTATAGCCTTCTTTCATTGTTAAAATCTAATGTTATCTTGTTTGATTTTATCTAGTTGTTTCTAGTTCATCTCTTGTTTTTTCAACTAGACTTTTAGCAATTTATTTTGCAGCATTCATTACCATTTTTATTGCTGATATATATTCTTACTAACTGCTGCAACTAGGGACAGAAATATTAATTTTCATTTCCATCATATACTTGGGCTTGTATCGTTATTTTCCTTGTGTTTCAGGCAAGTACAATCAATATTTTCAAGGTCTACTAATTCTTGGCAACTCTTGGCTACCATCAAGACCTTACTCAAGCCCTTCTCCACACATAGAAAATTGACCTATAGGGGTATTCACTCATACATCACATTTTCCATCGCATTTCCCCCTAGGGTCACCGGGATTCCCCCCTTGAGGTGACCACTTCACCTCTAAAGTGATGGGAACACTTGCCTAAGGTGAAAGTGGGTAGGTTCTCTCTTAGTTGTCACTATTTGGTGGTTGGGTCGGGATTTTACCAACTTACAACTTGTGCGATAGCAGTGTCAACACCGAAAAATTCCACCACCACCCCTGCACAGATGGATCAACGACAACATGAAGTGCCAACCAATGATTTTAAATTTCCATTCAATGTCATACTCAACAGGATGTGGCCAATACACTCAAACCGTTGCAATCCACATAGTTTACACATGGAAAACTCAATAGATCAGATAGGGATGCATGGAACCTTTACACTATCAAAAACTGTTCGATGTGGACCACATGAAAATTATTCTTAAAACTATTCATATTATAAACTGTCCCTTGCAAAGTTCACCATTTTTATCTCAAAATATTTGAATTACTGCAAATTCCTATTGTAGGCAATGTTGTGTATCTAAAAAAGACTTCAACTTAAACAAATCACTAAGCTTCTTTAACCATTAGAACCAAATAGTTCATTTTTATTCAAAGTTCAATACATCTTTCTTGATTATTAAAATATAAATGAAACATGGCATATCAACCACTCATTTCCAACATTCATGAAAATCTCATAATATTTTCTATTCATCTAATGAATGAACTACAACCCAAATTACCATATATATATATATATATATATATATATATATATATATATATATATATTTCTT
>ML793603.1:92787-103277 GCA_009831015.1 Picea engelmannii
TACATTAAAAGTAAAATAGATGTCGACAAGTTGAGAAACAACGATTTTTCATATAAATGATTAATATTTACCTCGTGTGTTTTCCAAGATCATATATAACTTGTTTTACATTGTTTTCAAAGCTGTCAAGTAGAGATATAGGTAGAACATATTGTAACAACAAAGGGATCATTAATTTTTAGGAAAATAAAACCATATTATAATACTAAAAAGTGATATATTTACCAATATAGAAATCTATGTCCAAAATAATTACCTCAATGAAGGTATGCTAGCCATGAGTTTTCACCCCACCAAATTCACCTTTCTTCATTAATATATTCTTTATGTTTGAAGCAAATCCCATGGGAAATTTAATTTTCCGAATGACCTCTTTTACAAAATTGCTTTCCTGCTCTATAACTAACCATGGAAGACTATTTCGGTGTACTTCATTGCTATTTGAATAAATCACATTTTGCAGTGCATGATTGGCTTCATGAATCCTAGTACAAATGTTGACATTTTTTTCTTTGTCACTTCTTCCATCTACAATTCTTCACAATGTTTATGTTACATTCTTCCTGATATGCATTATATCAAACAAATGTGCTTAGTACTTGTAGGTGCTCATAGTAGGGAAACTTGTTGAATTGTACAGGGTAACTTTTCATTACTCGTGGAATCCCATTAATGCCTTGTCGGCATTTATGAAAAACAATTAATGAGATTACAACAATAATTGTTAGATACAATAAACATAATTTGATAGAAATTAAAATAGTAAATATTAATATATATGCAAACACATAGACTAAATTAATTCTTACTTTGATGGTTTAATCTATTATATTCCAACTTCCATAGGTGAGGTGTCATTCTTCATGGTTTTATTCCAGTCTCTTCTTTCAAATTGAAAAGATATTTTTGTGTAGTTCGATATCTATGATTCTTAGGGAGAAATTTCCTATACTCATCAAATACCTCATTTCCTAGACTTGTTGAATGGCATGATTTCATCCTGGGACCACAAACTAGACATGCAAATTTACCCTTTGTTTGAAGACCTGCAAGATTATATGGATTAATGTCAGTATTATTTATATAACGAGGAATTGATATTTAAGAAGCATGCATCATATTTTCATAAAATTATATATACTATTAAAGTCCATCAATATGTTACATACCACAAAAATGTGTTATCCCTTGGGCATCATGAATTGTCCATGTCAGTATTCCATGGAATTGAAATTGCAATTTCTCTATTGGTCTAGAGATTTCGTACATAGTGATGCCAGCCCATAACTTTAGTATCTCATTGACAAGAGGCTCAATATATACATTCATATATTTCACTTGTTACTTACCTTATTGGGTGAAAGTACACATAATTACTACCTTGTATATATATAAGTAATTATGCAACGAATAAGAAAAATGAAATGCAGCGTTCAAAACAATTTTGTAAACAAATGCCTGGAACAAGTATTGCCAACATTGTGTGCTCCCTCTTTATTGACATCCAAGGAGGAAGGTTATTGTTTATAAAAAAAATGTTCCACACTGAGTAAATAGACCTGAGTGTCAGTGTTTCATGGAAACCTGCACAGGAGACCTATCTAAAGCATACACAAACAAATCTTATCAAGAAAAAGAAGAGAGATACAATATAAAGAATGAGAATCAATGTGTATTATGATCTGTTCAATGAGTGAGTGATATTCACTCATATAGGAAATGGAATCCTATCTTAGGAATGCATGCATAATAGTGATGGTCTAAAATTAGAAATTCTAAAATAGAACTAGTAATTTAACTCCCACTGAAATAGTGTGTCAAAAATAGAAATTTCTCCAACACCCCCACCCCCTAACATCACTATGGAGTAAAAAATGAGTCTAGGCTACTAGGCCATATTAGGTACTCATGTACAATTCAACTAATGAACACTTAATAAAAATTATGAAAGAGGGAAAACCACGTGGGAACAAAACCCCCCCTCAAAAGACAATGCATCAAAAGAAGAAAAGGCAGTTGTTAGGCAACTATGTTCTTCACTGCAAGATGATTCTGCAAAGTATGAAACTTCTGCTCACTGAAAGTCTTCGTGAAGATGTAGAAATATTTATGGATCTGATGAAGTCCTTTGGCAACCTGTCTAACTGTGTACCTCTTGATCATGTGGACCCATCTTCACCTAAAAATATTCCTTTCTGGTGGAAGTGGAACCAAATTCCAAGTCTGATTCTTTAGGAGTGAGTCATACTCCTTTTGCATGGCTTCTTTCCATAATAGATTTCCCATAGCCTCATTGTAGAGTTGTGGATAAGAATATTGAACCATATAGCAATGCATGGGCATCGCAGGTACTGAAGCTAAAAGTACATGAGAAGGATACCCATGCTGATATCGAGTCCTCCTCGAATCTAATGGATTCCCTACAAGGATACATGTTGCCTGAAGTGTGAACTGTGCCTTCTTGGGCATCTATTGAAGCTTCAGTGTTGGCTTCTTATCTGGATGTACTACCTGCTTATTTCCATGTACATAATCTGAGTGTATGGAATCATCTCTAATGTCTGAAACTGATGGAAGCACAAGAGTATATGCATGTTCCACTGGAGGTGCATGAAAAGTACTCTCCTTATGTGTAAGTAGAAAAGAGGATTCATCATCAGAAAACTTAGTGAATTTATACAACCTTGACTTGTGATCCACCTCACCAATTGCAATGATGGAATTGTAATGTGTGTCAATTACTGAAACTGGATATGATGTAAATTCAACCTTTTCACCTTTCTGAGTGATCTGATAAACTGAGATCATATTCATAGAAAGATTTGGAACACGTAAAACATTCTCAAAACTTCCATTATGGAGTTCCACTCTCCCTTCTCCTCTTATTGCTACTGGAGTATCATCCCCCATGAGAATAGGGGTTCTTGAGCATGGACTCAAAGAAGTAAGAAATTTCGCTTTAGATCCCATATGATGTGATGTGCCGGAATATTGAATCCATGAATCAGATGAGGAATTAATTGCAACCAGAGCATGATGATTACCTTTCTTAGGTGCACGGTCTTCTTCCTTCTGCTTCTTAAATCCCTCAAGAATGAAGTTTCCAAGGTTGTTTTGTTGAAGTGCATGTGCCATAAGATCGATCTATTTCTTCATGCATGTGTATTCTTCATGATTCGGTTTATTGCAGTAAGTGCACTTCTTTCCCTTCTTCTTCTTCTTGTAATCTTAAGAGTCTTTGGAACTTGAAGAATCATTAAAGGGTTTGGAATATCCCTCCTTCTCATTATGTTTCTCCTTCTCATTCTGTTTGGATGATCATTTTCCATCATGCATGGTGAGTGCATGTGCTTTGGGATCTTTCATGAGCCCCATATGTATGATTTTTGTCTGCTCTCATGTGAGAGACTCAATGAACTGAGCCATTGTAGGAATTTTCCAATTTGTTCCAAAAAGACATCTGCCAGAATTGAAATTGGAGACATATACAGTGTATTCTGGTCCTAGCTTGGCCAAGATTGTTAAAATAAGTTGTTTCTCTTGTGTAGACTTTTCAATAACACATTGACCCAAGCCCAAAATCAAATATTTAAATTTAGTAAAGAAATCTTGTATATTATCAAAACTTTTAGGGTCTAAGGTACTCAACTCTACCTCAAGCATATGACCTCGCATCTCATCCTGCTTTCCAAAGAGTCATTCCAAGGTGGTCCAGATCTCATTTGGATTCTTGCATGTGGCAACATGAAACCATAGATTAGTGGAGATTAACTCAATAAGTATTCGTATGGCCTCATCCTTACAGTTCGCCCATCTGGTCTTCTCAAATGCTGATGTAGGTTTTGTTTATGTCGTCATCGTCAAATTATACAATCCTTTTCTTTTGAGTTGGAATGCGGCCTTCGGCTTCAATTAAAAATATTTTTACGGTGTGATTATTTTCACCAGACTTGATTGAATAAGTTTCATTGCATCCATCCCTACTATTTATTCTAAAAAGATCCTGAAAACCCGGATCGTGGATTCTAAGATATGACAGACGGTTCTATGGAAACTATAGATATGATAAAACAGTTATATCTCCTAAAATATTATGTGGGTTTTGGATATTGTTGGTGAGCATGAGTATCCCTACGTTATACGTCTCTGGTCAAAATTCCAGCTTGACCTGGATCATGGATTTCGAGATATGGTTATTTTACTGCAGAAAACCAATTTTCTATAAGGCAGACTGAATCGTCACACCCTAAAGAAGGATACAGTGCGACTATGTTGAATCGTCGCACCCTAGAGAAGGATAAAGTGAAACGATTGTGAAAAACTAAATTGCCGCACCCTGGTGAAGAGTATAGTGTGATGATGTCACACCTTGGTTTTGTATAGGCTGCGATGATTCCTAGAAAAAAAATTCTTAAGTGTGAGTACGATTGTCGCACCCTAGCAATGCATAGACTGCGTCGACTCTAATTGTCACACCTTTCGATAGGGATAGGCTACGACGATGGTAGAAACTAGGTTTACTGAATAATTAAATCCTCTTTCACTCTTCTCTGGATTTTCTAGGTTTCTCCAAGCAGCTTGGCTCTTATACCATGTTAGTGTTTCATGGAAACTTGCACAGGAGACCTAGCTAAAGCATACACAAATAAAGCTTGTCAAGAAAAGGAAGACATATACAATATGAAGAATCAGAATAAATGTGTATTCTAATCTTTTCAATGAGTGAGTGATATTCACTCATATAGGAAATGACATCCTATATTAGGAATGCATGCATAATAGTGATGGTCTAAAATTAGAAAGTCTAAAATAGAACTAGTCAATTTACTCCCACTAAACTAGTGTGCCGAAAATAGAAATTTATCCAACATTGAGATCACCAAATGGATTGACATCATCAGCTACCAATGAAAGCCTAACATTACAAGGTTTTTCTTTAAAAATTGGCCATCTTTCTTTGATGTTCCTAAATGCATATGTAACATCCCGCTCTTGCACACACTTCTGATGTGACTTATTCTTTAAGGACACTTGCGTGTAAGTGATCCAGTTCATTGTATGAGTGATTACTTCGCTTATGGATTATGATGATGAGATTGTGATTTATGATGTTATGTTATGTTATTATGTATAGACACGTTCTATTGCTAGTTTCTCCTGAGTGTGTAAGACTCTTGATAGGTTGAGGATGTTGATGGCATAGATGGACCTCCTTGGACTGTGGATCGAGTCAGGGAGTGGATTGTTTTTTGTTTGTGTATTTATGTTATTGCATATGTGACATATGACCGATATAATATGATGTTGTTTATGGATCACTGGCATGTTTGTTGATGGATGCAGGCTGACGATAACTTGCTAATCAGACTGACATTTGGAGTAGAGGGGTCACGCATGACAACCAAAGATATTGAGGGAGAGGTGTGGTAGCAGCCCTGCCACAGCCTACTAGCACTCTCGTCATGTCTCTAACTGTAGGTTAACAATTACCTAGTTTGATAGATCCATGATGTCGTGAGGGAAAACTGTGATAGTCGCTCACGACGATTCTAAGCGACGCGCAATAAGGCAGGGTCTTTATTCCTTAGAGTCCCTCAGTCTCCCACAAGGTCACCTGACAGAGTATTGACTCCAGGGGTTTGACGTCTACAAAAATCAGTCAAAATGTGAGTGGAACCCTTGGATCACGTAGTGTGTCTTGAAGGGAACGTTGCGTAAAATAAACATGAATGCAAGCGAGTGGCACCCTTGGAGGACATAATGCGTATTGAAGGGCATGTCATGATTTTAACTCTGTAAGCTAATGAACCTAGTACTTAGGAAACTATGTCTCCTTAGGACCTGGTCAACCTTAAAATGAATGATTGTATGAGTAAAGATTAATAATTTAAATTCCCTTAAAAACATTTTCTAAGCCTGGAAAATTGAAGCCTAGGTCTAAGTAGGACTTGTGAACAAAAAAAAAACTAAATAGACAAAGGGGGGATGAAGAAAATTCAAACATAATAATTAAAGAAAAATTTCAATGGAGGATTAAAATATTTAAAAGATTAATTGTTGACTAAGTACAAACTTGCTAATTCAGAACTTAGACCAAAAAGGGAAACTTAAAGAAAAAGGGAATGTGAAACATAGAAGGGAATCTAGCCTAGAGAACTTTCTAATTTATAACTGAACTAGGCTTTAAGAAAGGCGCCAGTCATTAAAAGGAATGTAAGGGAATAAAGGGACATCAAGGAGCATTTTTAGGAATGCTTTTAGGTGGGTGAGGGAAATTGGCCATTTATATTAATTAATTAATTTATTTATGGTGCAACTAAGGGATCGGGTGACATGTGTACGGGGGAGGTTTATCCTAAATAAATTTAATAAAAAGAATCTAATGAGGGTTTTGGAAACTAATCACAAAGAAAACTCTATAAAAGAAATGGCGAAGGATGACTATGGGAACGTCTAGTAGGCGTAAGGTTGCACTACCGATATTTTTCTTGAATGGTTTTTCTTGTGGGAGTTGGCATGCCCAACTCGGATAGAGAGTGGTAGCTCGACCTTATGAGGTGAGATGGGAGCTAGCTTTCCCTAGTTTGTGTGCGTGGACCCTTTGTGGCTCGGGGGGCTCAGGGGGAAGAAGAGCACCCCTAGTGTTGGTTGGGAGGTACCGGTGAGGTCTCAGCAATTAGCAAGCGAGAGAGAGGAGGATCTCCAGCAATCGAAGTCCATCAGCAAGCCATCGTCGGTTACGGTATTCTCATTGAATTTCAATTTGTAAAATATTAGGTTATTTATTTATGGTTTTATTTCACCGCATATCTCTAATAACATTGTTTGAATGCATTCTCCTTGCAGTAGGAGTTGTGATCATATTTGGTTATTATTTATGGTTTTTATTTCGCCGTCGAATACGGTACTCTTTTGGTTTTCATATTGTATATATATAGTTTCATAAATAACTGCCTTAGATTCCGCCGAATCTTATATCAATTTTGTAAGCTCTTGATGGGTTCATGGGAATTGAGAAGTGAATTTTATGACCATTATGGATAGAAGGGTTAATTTTTTCTTAACAACCAATGTGATACTTGTTCATTGGGTTGCACCATTATAATCAAGTTGATGTATGATTGATAAATATGATAATTATATTGTGCCTTGAATAAATGCAATGTATGGATGATTGTGTGTTTAGTCATTTATTTCTTGTGCAAGGGATTGTATTGTGAGGAATGATTGTTATTGATGTTATACTTCTCACTCTCCATGGATTAGGCATTGAAATTTATGTTGAATACACTACACCTTGATAAAATGATGAATTGGGATTGATTGATTGTTTTTGCTCGTGCCATAATCTAATGAATTTTACCTTGCGCCTTGATTTATGTTGAATAAGAGGTGTCTAGTTTTTGCACCTTAATAGAAATTTTAATATGTGATTACCTTGTTTCCTTGGCATTATCTGATGATTGTCCCTTGAGCATAGCTAAAAGATTTGTTTTGTATTACACATGTGCCATGATTAATTGTACAAACACACTAGTTATGGGTTGTTTTTTATTGTGATATTGCGTCGATATGGGTATCGTCATTCGACGATGACGTGTCGGCTTGCGCCATGATCGTTTTTAATGTGTTAATGTTGTTTCATTGTTATATTGCACTAGTGTCAACATTGTAGTTACTAAACTGTGATGCGTACTTCCTAAAGCAGCTTTAAAAGAAAAAACAAATTACATGTTGTATGTCGCTTTGTCGTCGTAACGGCGGGGCCGTTACATATGGTATCAGAGCGGATTCAACCCTGCGACTGTGGATAGTCACGCCTTCCTCTGAACTATACACTTGAATTAATAACTTATCACTAATTAAAATTTTAACATGTCCATGAGTTACATATTGTTAGAGGACATCGTAGATATTCATGACGTGGTGCTAGGGGAGGAGGCGCGACGCCTCCAATGGTACCCGCGCCAAATGGGTCCAACCCCCAAGGAGAAGAACAAGTCTTGAGAATGAGAGGATTGTCATACGGGATGCATTGGGTCTGACTGGGTCCTTTCAGGGAAATGTTATAGGCCTTGACTAACTGTTTGTACTAAGATAATTCCAGGGCGCCTGAACCCATGAGGGTCCACAGCGCACCCCGTCGATACTAGTCACATTCATGGAAAACTCTAGAAGATTAAGTTCATGAGTGCCACGGAGGACTCAATAGTCGAGGCATGGATAGAGATCAAGGCAATGTGCTTTGCGATTATGAACTCCAGCATGAAGGCCCGCATAGGCAGTCTTCAGCTAAAGGGGAGCGCTCTTCTATGGAGTAAGGCGCTCCTACCTCGGCTATACATGGTCGGTGAAGCCGTATTAGGGGAACGGTTTGAGGAATGGTTCTAGGAGAAGTAATTGTGAGAGGAAGTCATTGAGCGCCATCTTGATGAGTTCAGTAGCTTACGACAAGGTGGTCGTATGGTGTCGAACTATGAGACTAGATGTATGGAGATACTTCGGTATGCCTCACTTCTGAACACGAAGAAGCTGGAGATCATCAAGTTCATGACCGGCCTTAACTCCAGATTTTGTGTGAAGGTGAGGATTTAAATGCCTCGAACGTTGCACGATGCAATCCAGTAGGCCTCTTAGATAAGGAATATTTGACCGCGGGACTCCGGGCAGAACACCTACAAGACCGTCTGGATTGAAAACATTTGGTATGCAGCAACATTAGATGTCATCCAGACCAGACCTCTTGGTATCAAGATACGTCTATAGGACCCTTGTTCACAACACCTTGACATTAGGTTCCGTGGAAGATTCCTCCCTAGAGGGTACCACCACATCTAGGGTAGCACCGCTAGCAGCCATCGTTAGGCTTGTCAACAGAACAGACCAAGATCTTAGGATGGTGGACCAACAACTTTTGTTCCAGGGACGGAAGTACTGGATCGGAAGTGATCAATGGACATGTGGATATTCACCTTACCAGTGAGACTGTCTGGTTGAAAGGGGCCAGAGCGGTCGAGTCAACAAGACACACTAATGTGGCAGAGATGGGCAAGGCCCATAGAATTCATTCATGACCACGGTAAAAAACTGTGAGGTTAAGCACCAACCCACTATGCTTGAGGCATCAGGTGCCATCACCAAATGAACTTTTAGTATTTTTTATACCTCGGTGCTATGGAGAGCTCTAATTCTAGTACCACGCTGAAGGTATTTGGGTAAGGGCTTCAACATGAAAAGTTTATATTCGTCGATGTGGCTAGTGTAACAAATTCCTACCTATGTCACTATCTTAAGGTCTTATGACGACATGATCGATAGGGATTGGTGGGAATCGCATGATATGATACTCAATGGTAATGTGAGGTGGTTGAGTTTGACCATCTATGAGTGACATAGAAGTGTGATTATAGGAATAAAATGGCAGTATCCCCGAGGTTCATTCTTCCTTACAGCTACAAGAGATCACGCACAAGGATGCAATTTATATGCATACTTAGCATCGAACATCAAGGGCATGGCGGAAGGATTAGAAAACCTTCTGGTACTATGATATTTTGCGGACGTGATTCCTAGAAGAATTTCTAGGTGTGTCACCCGAAGCCAAGATGGAATTTACCATCAACCTAAAACCTGGAACTGAACCAATGGCAAGAAAGCCTTATCGGATGTCGACCCCTGAGTTACAGTAGTTGAAAGTGCAACTGAACGAGTTGTTGGACCTAATACTTGTATATCCAAGTGTATTGCCTTGGAGTGCTCTTGTTAATTTCTTACGGAAGAAGGATGGGTCGTGGAGACTCTACTTGAATAACATCGAGTATTCCTTGATGACATTTTGATATTTTCTAGGATGACCGAAGATCAAGATGAATTTTTATGCTTGGTACTACAGTGTTGCGAGAGAACAAATTACGGGAAGTGCTCACAAAGATTTTGAGGACTCAATGCTTAGGGAATGTTATCTCCAGCGAAGGCATCATCGTGGATCCAGCAAAGGTAGAGGCTATAATGGAGTGGCCTACACCGACGAATGTCCCATAAGTGCATAGCTTCATGGGTTTAGCGGGATATTATCGATGGTTCATCGAGGGTTCTTCGAAGATAGAAAATCTGACTACGGAATTGCAGAAGAAGAACTAGAAGTTTGTGTGGACTGAGAAATGCGTAGAAGAATTTTGAAGGCTCAAGGAGTTGTTGATGATAGTGCCAATACTAAAATTTCCTGGCGTGGATGAGGGATTCTTGGTATGCACTGACACATCTAAGGAAGGCTTAGATGGAGTCTTGAGGAAAGATGGTTGAGTGATCACTTACACCTCTAGGAAGTTAAGGAAGCATGAGGAGAACTACGCGACGCACGATTTGGAGTTGTTAGCCATCATGTATGCCCTAAGAGTGTAGAGACACTACCTGATTGGATGAAAATTTGAACTAAAAACGGACCATTGTGGTTTACAACACCTTTTTACGCAAAATGATTTGAACGCTCG
>ML793603.1:118752-133113 GCA_009831015.1 Picea engelmannii
AAAATTGGCTCCACTTAAACAGTCCATCAAGTCATCCATTCTTGGCAATGGGAACCTATACCTGATGGTGATCTTGTTAATGGCTCTGGAATCAGTGCACATTCTCCAGCCTCCATCTTTCTTTGGGCTGAGTACCGTTGGAATGGCACACGGACTCAAACTTTCCCTGACCAATCCCTTGTCCAATAACTCCTGGACCTGCTTCTTAATCTCCTCATTCTCCTGAGGCGTCAACCTGTATGCAGCCTTATTTGGCAAACTAGCTCCCGGTACAAGGTCTATGTGGTGACTTACGCTCCTCATTGGCAGCAACGAATGAGGCAGTTCGTCTACCACAATATCAGCGAACTCTTCAAGTAGTTCCTGAATTTCTTCCGGCAAATCATCCACTCTTGTGCTAGTCAAAATGATTTTGGGTTTTCTGACCACAAAGAATTGTGGATCTTCTTTCTTCTTAACTTATGTAAGAAGCTCCTTCCCACTCATGAGAAGTATCTTGTTCTTCACTTCCGGTTTTACCTCCTTATCTTTTATTGGAAGTAACATATGTGTTCTCCCATTCTTATCCAGGGTATACGTATTCATTTTCCCATCATGGATCATGTTTCTATCATACTACCATGGTCTTCCCAGCAGTAAATGGAAAACATCCATAGGAATGACATCACATAAAATCTTGTCATTATATCCTCCTATTTTAATGTCAACTAAGCATTGTTTAGTGACACTCACCTGATGTCCCTTATGTATCCATGAAACTTTGTATGGAATCGGGTGATCAGTCATCTCCAGCTCTAGTTTCTCCACCATCTCGGTCGAAACAAGATTGTCTGTGCTACCGCTGTCCACGATAACTTTGCATTTCCTATTTTTGGTCTTGCATGCAGTTCTGAAAAGTATGTTCCTCTGAACTGTGTCCTCCACCTCCTTCTCGGGTGTTAAGAGAACTTTACGCATCATCAACGACCTTCCGTCTTCTGCGTCTTCTGCTTCCGCGTCTCGCCTTTGTGCTTCGACGATGTGCGCTTCTCCTCCGTCCTTCTTCTTATCCGGACAGTCAAAGGATTTATGGCCGTTTTTTCCACACGTATAGCATGTGATGACTCTGCCTCGGCCTCTTCCTCTACCTCGGGTACGAGGAATTGTATTGGCGTCTACATATCCTCCACTCTGTTCAATGTGCTGGTCTCGCTGTGAGCTTCCGCCTCTTTCTGTTCTTGCCTGAGGCTTTTTCCAGTCGTCCTTGGACTTCTAGAATTTATCTTGGGCAACCGATTTACCCTTGGGCTGACTTCTGCCTTGGCCTCGCTGTCCTGGCTTACGGCTTAGCTTCTCTTCGGCTTTCAACGCCATCTGATACGCATCCTCCACCATTCTGATGGTTGTCAAACTCATATCATCTTGTATATCGTATCTTAAGTCGTTCATATACCTGGCAACCTTTTCATCATCGCTCTCCCGATGACCTACCTTGATATTCAGCCTGTAGAATTCCTCGGTATATTCCTTAACTATCATTAGCTTTTGTCTCAGGTTCTGCATCCTCCTGAACAGCGTGATTTGATAATCCCTTGGGATGAACTTTGCCTTCATCTTCGCAACCATTCGATCCCATCTTTTAATCTTTTGCTTGCCCTTGCAGCGCCTATTTGCTTGAAGCTCATCCCACCATAATGTTGCATTTCCCTTTAATTTCGTGATAGCATGTCTGACATTTTTATCCTCTTCGATATCTTCGTAATCGAAGTAGGTGTCAAGAGCTCTAATCCAGTCCAAAAGCTCTTCTGCATGCAAATTACCTTCATAAGTTGGAATGTCCATTTTTGTCTTTGAACTCATCCTGGAAATGGCTTTAATCAACCGCTCATTGGTTGCATCTTCAGCTGCAACTTCTCCTTGTGGCTCGGCTTCAACTTCGCCTTCGGAGTCACTCAAATCTCCCGCACTAGTTGTGTGTCTCTGCGTTGCCTCCATATCTTCCAGCCTCGCTCGAAGATCTCGTATCTGCCCCTCCATTTCTGGATTAGCTACTTGTCTGCCCCTTCTTCTCACCTCCCTATCCTCAGTTTCAGGTGACTGTCTTTCTCTTCTGGGTGGCATGGTGAATTTCTTCCTCCGCTACAGAAACAAGATATAAACCCCGCTCTGATACCACTTTGATGCAACCCGCACTCTGCAAAGCACGTCCTCTTCCTCAAGGCCTTCTTATGCTCTCGTCCCGAAGAACTTTAAGGTTCTTCTGATCCCTTATTGGGACCTCTCAATACCCACAGAACTCTCTCCACAATCTCCCCTTTTCCTTATCGGGAAATTGGGTTTCGCATTATCACGAAACTCGTGGGCACGTTCCTCGTGCTACACAAAACCCTGAACCCCGATGGGTCTCAATGCCGATAATTCTTCGTTTCTGTCGGGGATTTCCCTATCAGGAAATCGGCATATGCGATGTAGCGTTTCGCTGGCACCACGAATCTCCGAACCCCGATTCGCGATGGCGCCTCTCTCCGCTCCAAGCCTCTTCAGGTTATCCCCTTCCTCATATGACCTGTCGTTCCACGAGACCACAGCCTGCTCCCCGTCGTAGTTTTGGACTTCGCGGGTTTGATATGCGTAGAGCCTGTGCTCTCGGAAACTCCGAGATGCCAAACCCCGATGTCGTGGGATCTTCTGACATGTGTCCCGACGACGGACGCTCCTGAGCCTATCGGGTATTGTGATGTCGCGATTTCAATGGTAACAATTCCTTGTCATGGGGAACCCCGAATCTCCGATGGGATGAATCCCGATGGCTCCCTGCTCCTTGACACGTGTTCCTGCCAAGATCAACGGCTCTGATCCTCTCAGGAAATCGCGGATCGTGATTCCTTCCTGCGAGAGTTTTTCATCTCTGGAAACTCCGATTCTCTAATGAGTCGAGTCTCGATGAGCCCTAGCTCCTTCCATGCATGCTAATGCTTAAATCATGCACATCTCCTCAGGATCTAACGGCTGGCGGTCTTTCGCGAGTTCCTTCCACGGACCTCGACCGTCGATTTCCTTTCTCCTTGAGGATTTCTTGAGAAGGCTAAGTGTTCCTTCTCATAGCGTACTCCCCAAGCCTGCGCTTGCAACTCCTACTCGAACCTTCCTCAACACAAACCTTCTGTGCTCCCTTTCAACGATATCACGAAGGTTCTATGCCTCCTGAGCTTTTCCCACTCGGATTCCTTCAGAAGAACTTATGCGCACTCCTTGCGCTCGACGTTCAACAACTTCCCAAGTGTTGAATCCTTCCGACTCTGTGCACTTCCTGCAGCAGCAGTCTTTAGCTTCCTTCTCTCAGATTCACAACTGAGACTTCTTCTTCAACCTGCGCACTCCTTGCATGGCTTCCAAAACCTATTTCCACTTCTGGGTGAATGAGAACAAAGTCCAACTGCTGAGCCTTCATCAACGCACTCCTTGCGGATGAATTCAACTGCATGCTTTGCAGGAATCTCCTGGCTCAGATAGAGAAACAATTGAAACTCATTCCATCTCCCTTTCAGACTTCAGTTTCAAACATGAAATCACATGCACAACATATATAAGGAAAATGCATATCAAGAAAGCAAACATTTATAAGCACATGAAAAATATACACAGAGAAATAACACCAGCCATGAATTTGAATCAGAACTTCTTCTATTAATTCAAACGCCTGTACATGGGTGTTCTTCACAATTTTCTCTGCTTTCTCATGAATAATCTACAATGATACAAAGGAGGGTGTCTATATCCGTTTTCCCTCTCGAATCTCTAAACTATCTAATCTGGAATTAAAATCATATCTACCTACATTAACTAAATTAAATGCCTCCTATCTAATTCAGACAAGAGCGTAAGGCTCGAGGTCTGATACAATACAACAGGCACTCCTTCATAAATGTTTCCTTGAAGGTTTGGCGCTTCATTAAAGACTTGCATCACAATCCCAAAGCACTTCAAAATTTGGGTTTGTTTATCCAGCTGATCTCCACTTGATGTACTAGCTCGCTTGATGAGTTGGCGATGCTCCTACATCACTTTCACTTTCCTCATTCTACCTTTCCCGACCAAGATCTCCCTTTCAAATTTGTTAATGAAATTGATATCCAAAATTGGAGGCACCTTCATGATTTTTGCTGCTAATTTAGGAAGCTACTGACTAATATGCACCAAGGATTGATATACCATATAGACCTCCAACGTAGATCATGCATGACATGCTGTATGTCTAATGAAACCCTTCAATGACTTCAAGTGACTCTCCACCATCCACATTGACCTTGTGTGTACATGTCCACACATTTCAATCTCCTCAACTTGGTGTATGAGTTAGTGTTCTTGTGCATTGAAAATTTCTGGAGGTAGATACTTTTGCATTTCGCACACTAGCTGAGGAATTTCTCTCCTCCAATATTTTATATCTTCTTTATGGATTGATTTAGATGGAAACCACCTACACATGATATAACAAATCATATCATAGGTTTCAACAACTGCGTCATATATGTTGATGATTACAGCTGTGTGAGACATCCTCCAAGACACAGACCTAAGAGAGAACCCATGAGCTGGGTGTGTGGTTCCTATCTGAGACAAAATTGGAACATAGTGATGGGCTCCTCCTTACAGAGACTTGAGAAGAACTCTAGATGATTCTCATGTGTAACGCAGTGAGAAAGAAGATCTGTTGAGTTAGACATTCTTATGGCTAAGCACAAGGTGAACATGTGAATTCCCATGAGTTGGTTGCATCGTTATGAGACAGAGATGAAGACGATGTATTAGCCTTTTCTGAGCAGAGAGTTGATATGATGAACTCCAGATGAATCTCTTGCGTAATGCAGTGGGAAAGAAGATATGTTGAATTGGACGTGTATGTGGATGATCACAGGTGAACGTGATCCTAGTGATTGAGCACTAGTGAGTGTGGTTCTCATGTGAGACGCAATAAGATAGAGATATGGACATCCCTATGGATTTGCCCCTAGTGGTTGAGCACTAGTGGGTGTATGAGATCCCTTGTTATATTGTTCAAGAGTCAGACTTACCTGTAACCCTATTTTTTATGTAAAGGGTACAGTCGGCCCCACCTTAATCTAAAAATATAATTAATGTAAAAGATAATGAATATAAAAGATAATTAATGTAAAAGATAATTAATATGGTAATTATTAATTATATTTTGAGTTATTGAGGTCGGCCCTATTGTGCCAATAGACACAGCATTTGATGTGACAAGTATTATATAAATAAAGGTGAATCCTCATTGAGGAAACACACTTATCATTGTGCCATCTTGATGTAGGAGCATTGTCAGCAAAGCCACATGAGATGATAGCATAGTGCCTAGCACGCCTTTTAAGTAAAATTTTAAATTTTGAAAGATCTCGTATCCTAGAGAAATTTGGATTAAATGATGAATCGGAGAATTTTTAATGGTCGGAGGTTGAACGATCACATCAAACCAGGAGAGATCATATCATCCTTGAGTTATTTGATTTTGGCGTGGATCTAAACATTTGCCTTAAATTGTTTGTCACAGACATTTATTGTAATAGGACTAAGTAGTTGTAAGCTTTTACTTCGATCAAATAGGTAGTTGGAGGGAACCCTAGAGGACCTCTTATATAAGTAGATGCATTGTATGCCTAGATAAGGCTACTGCAGATTAGTAGGAGATAATTGTTACTGAATGTAAGTTGTTTTTATCATAGTTCTAGCCATTTACATTTGAATGAATATAACAGAGGGATATTGACCCAATGCATGGTATTTCTACTATTTATTGTTTCCCTTTTATTTTATGCTTTCTTCAATTAATGAGTTGTGTTATTGAGTATATGAAATTGTGAATTAATTGGATAAGTTTCAATTGCCTCTCTTCGTTGAGTTCATGCAAGGTGTGCATACAGTCCTCAAGGAGTGTGTTTATAGAGTATGTTTCATCTCAAAAGCTCAGAAGAGATAATGTGAAACTTCCATTTGCAAGGAGTGCAAAGGGACTGTTGAAAGGTGTGCACAGTTGCCCACAAGAAGCTAAGTCTTGCGTAAGAATCAGTTGCAAGGAGTGTGTTAGCACCATAATTTTTATTTTTTAGTTAGAGTCGGTCTTAGTCGATTCATGGCATGTGTGTCAAAGCATGTGAAGTCGAGTACTGAACAACAAAGGGGTCGAAGTCAGCAAGTGTATGGTTGGCCCTATGAGTCGAGAAGGGATGTTAGAGTCGAAACATGTGTAAATGGTATGAGTTTGTTCCCAAAAAGTCAGGTCCTATCAGAAAGGAAATTTTACGTGATGAGGGTGGAGGCAATTTGTTAAATATAAGTCACATTGGCAAGTGCAATAACCATCATCAGCTCATTATGAGGGTTGAAAGAATGAAAAATAACGATGCTCGTATCACATATGCCATGCATCCCTTATCAGTTGCACTTTAAATGCCCCAAAATGTACTCGTCGCGCGAATGTGCTACGGAAAATCTTTAGTTTACTTCGAAACCTCCAGTCGCCATGAATGTAGTGTTCCCTGGCACGATTCCACCTCCCACCCGCTCGGCTATAAATTCTAGATGTTATGCACACTTTTTATTCACTAGTCGAGCTTATGCACAGTTTGTAGTCTTCTCGCAAGCCCAAGTTGATCGATATTTCTTCCTTTGGCCCATGCCAAATCCACCGCGCACAGGACAAATATGAGTTGCTCCATGGAAACCTCCCAAAACATAAGGAGGGGTGCACTAAGTAGAAGAAGCATTGGGCCCAATCCCTAGAATTTGATGCTCATTAACGAAGATTCGGAGGTCAGAGTGTCCTTCGAACAATTAGGGTGCATGGCCTTTTGCAGGAAAATTAAAGGATTCAATATGAGACTAGTTGAGCAGTTCGGACTCGGTTTCAATGGATTCCAAGTGGTGATCTCGGGTGTCACTTTTCACGTAACCGAGGAAACTCTATAAACCACAACAGATATCCCTCAGTGTGGTGAAATGTGGTTTAAGGGCATGCCCTTGGACATGTGGTGCTATGAAGACTTCATCAAGTGAGGTTTTTTAGGTGGGAAAGTCGAGACATGCGTTCCGAGTAGATATTTGTGGGAACCTTTTCGGAAAATACTTGGAGTAATCCGAAAATATTTCACCTGTGAAGGAAGGTTTGGCAGGATACATTCGCATCACATTAGATTTTTGATGCACTTCACAGGAAGGACACCATTAAATCTACCCTTTTTCTTACACCAGAACCTCCGAGAGATGGAAAACAATGCACATGATGAAGTGGATCAATCGAAAAGGAAAATCTCCCATGTCTCATTGATTAAATTTTTGGTGGTTGAGGAATTAATATGGTTGGGGAGAAACTGGGTTTCATTCTTGCTCACAGTGAGCATCCCCAAGGATCCAAAAGGATATTTCCCTCTATCTGCAGAAAGGGTAATATCACACTGCGTGGAGGCTGGAGTGGAAGAGGTCACGCAGGAAGGAAAGATGTTGAAATCCATGTCCTCCCAACAACAAATACCCTAGAGAAGGGGCAAGCCAAAGAAGAAAAAGGAAGTTGGGGAAGTCTGACTCCCAAGTGAACGGGGCTCAAGGTCGCATGTCGAAGAATTACTTATGCGCATTATTTGGCTGGAACCGGTCGAAGGTACAAGTCGAGAAAGCTGGAGTAGAATGAGGAGGATAGATTCTAGAGGCATAGATGTTCGAGACACATCTCAGCAGATGAAGCAAGAACAGCTCTCTATCGTCGAGCTTTACCAAGAAAATAGGGAACTAAGACGACAGTTAGCAGCAAAGACCCTTTAGGTGTCAGCATCACAGGGTCATGAGGGAAACGTGACGTCGCTCGAGAGACAGCACAGAGATGCGCAAGATACAATCATACAACTACATGAAACACAGAGGAGGTCGGAAGAAAGGAATGTGAAGCACTTCATAGAATGTGAAGCACTTCATAGAATGTGAAGCGGGCGGGGAGAAAGCCCGCACAACTCTTGCCAATGAAAAAAAGAAACATGATTAACCAATTTCATTCTTGTATTCTCAAACGTGGTGCAGATCTTGACAGTTTTGAAGAAGGCGTCACCGTTAGACAGTTTTTTCATTTTGGTAACGACTACGACAGTCAGCAGTCACTCGCCACATACGTACCCCAGCAAATGAGCGCGTGGTAGAAATCAAGGTCGTTACAATGGATGTTGGGAGTCTAACAGAGCTCTTGATCATTCAGATATCATGTCAAAGGAAGGCATCGACACATCACTCTCCCCATGATGAGACCATGTTGATAACCGAATCCCTGTGGATAAGACAAGAGGTCATGATGCAACTGAATACAGTTGGTTTCTATTTTTGGAAAGGAGTCATGAGAAAAGTCATTTAACGGAGAACAGTTAGTTTCCTAAATTCTAGGGATAGTAGCTAGAGAGCAAGGTAACCCAAGCGGCGCCCTCACCTATATACTTGATATTTTCAATGTAATCTAGGTTGGTTGGAAAACTAGTGTAGATAGTGACTATTGAATGTAGTTTGAGCTCAATCGAAATTTAATGCAAAAGTCCTGAAGCTTTGATGAAAAGATTCTAATTTTAGCAGTTGGATGTATTGTTCCATTTCTTTCATACACACTTCTTGTATTATTTATTCATATCTATTTATGTCTGAATAGGAACGTAATTTCGATCATGGGATTCGCATTGCAGCACCCTGGGATTCGCGCCATTTAGACAAACCGTATTTCCTCTAAGTTAACTATGAATTCATCTTCAACAGTGCTCTGAGTTGCTTCACATGTTTTTCTCCTCGCCACACACAATGATTTTAAACTAAAAACTATTTCTTACTTAGCCTTTATCCTCTCAAGTTCAGTTACCAAGTCATTTGTTTCTATCATTTTTCTTAAATCGACTCCATAGCCCGAGGTCTTACTCTTTTTTGCCAATAGAACAAAAACTTATTATTCAAAGGTGTTAAATATAGCCAACAGCTTAAATCCATATCCTGTACCGAGACAAAGTCTCGAGAGAGAGACCTCTCTAAGTCTGAAAGGCTAGTTTTGGATCTCAAAGTTGGTTTGTAGGTTGCCTATGTCATTTCATTTCTCAACTGAACGAAGTTTTCAGAGAGCTAACAGAGTGCACAGATTCGAAGTTCAACTAAGTGTCGAAGTATCCCTCTAAGGAGTCAAAGGGTTCGAGAAATAAAGATCAAGAGAGATAGCGGGAAGAAATATTCAAAGGGAGTGAAACCCTGAAGGTTTACAGAGTTATCGACCAAGATCCATCCAAGAGGAAGCGGAATCATTCCAGGTCATTAGATCTGAGCTAGTTGCGCAAGATTTAAGTCTCAGTGTACACAGGAGCGAGGAATTTGTTGAATTTCTGAAAAGGCATCATATTCTTTGATCTAGGAGGAGGCACGTAGAGGCAGGAGAACTTGTTCGGCATTTCGGCATCGGAATATATGAGGAGTTGTGTCATGTGGAAAACCAACGAAAATCATCAAAGTCCAAACAAGGAAACGAATCCAAGTCATTGAGTCAAGAGGACATGTGGTGGAGGATTAGTTCCCTTGAGAGAGGATCACTTCGGAGGGTGTGCTTGGTGAGTAGTAGTGTGGAGCACGAATTTCCAAAGTTTTGAAGTGTCGAAAAAGATCTAGGTTGTTCATATCAAAAAGACACATGTCGGTAGATCTGATACTTTAGAGAAAAGGCACTCCGAAAGAAAGTCACAAAGAGGAGAAGAATAAATCCACACTCGGAACTCGTGAAGGCTAGAATTCTAAATTTGATCGTTGGTTGTTGGATAGGAGAGAATTGTCGATTCTCGCGCCAGTTGTGTTCGTCATTTCGGGGTTTGAAGGAATTGGACACAACTGAAGTTGAAAACTGTCAAGGGCCCGAAGGTCAAAACGCCGTCCATTGTCAGATCGCGAGGACGGGTGGAGATTGGATCGAGATTCCGTCAGTTCGATGTTTGGTGCTTTGCAAGCATCGTGCGTTAGAAAAAATCAAAATTGTCGAAGGCCGAAGTTCTGAAGACTTAGCGCACTTTGGGTTAAGCCCTGGGTCACAGCCCGAGGTCACAGGGAAAAGGGTCATGTGTGTCATTTTTTCAGGACCTATTGGAGGACCGAAGAGCCGATTCGGCTCAGATATTTGAATATCCTTGACCCGGAGGTCGTGGATCCCCAAGGGAGAGTAGGGGGGGTCTGCAACACATCTCATGATTTCAGAAGTTGTGGTCTAAAATTATGATAATTACAGCACCCGCTTGTGTGCTAGGTTTGGTGATGGTGTGGGAGGTCTTTATTTTGAGGAATATAGTAAAGGATTGGTTGGGTTTTCTTCCTTTGTTGAGAAGGGTTTCCCAAGATACTTCTTGTGTACTTGTGCATGGTTATTCTTCTTGTGATCTTGGTTTGCTACAGCACTTATGGTTCAAGTAATAGTTAACAAAAAATTTAAAAGAATACTAGAGCCATAGCTCATTTAAATTCTAACATGGTATCAAAGAAGGTCTTGAAGAATACCACTTTATTAAGGATGAAAGAAGATCATCGTCACCTAAAAGACTACCAAACCCTTGTTGTCATTGAAAATAAATGAGGTCAGACCCCACACCAAATAGAGGAAGGCAGTCATGGGAAGAGAATAGTTTGTTGTGGCAAGAAAAAGGTTGTCGCAACCTAGAAGAAAAGGGTTGGACCCCTTCTAAGGTTCTGTGGTAAATTTTTGTGGTGAAGGAAAGGGTCGGATCCTAGAAGAAGGGTCGGTGTATGGGATACTTCTTATGAACAGTAGCCAAAGTGTAAGGAGAGGATACTGGAGCCTAGGAGGAGGCTCGACTATCCAATTAAAGTGGTTGTAGGCCTCTAAAACTGCCGCAGAAAACCCTTGAACAATAGAGAACTTAGTCACATGCTGGTACAAAGGCTTGGCCTGCTACAAAGTAGCCTTAGAGGCATTGTTGAAGGTATTTAGGGTTGCTAGGGAGATCAATTTTCCTAGGACTGGATGCTAGGTGAGTTTGGAAAACTAGTAAAGGGAAACAACATCAACTACAGGAGGGCAGAAGGACTGATTGCGTACAGGAGTTGAAGCAGCAACTTAAAGGTAGTTTAAAGGCTATCCTAGAAGTCTAGGACAGAAATACTAGTGGGATGAAATACCTAGCCTCTTGAGTGATTTTGGACAGCCCTTGAGGGAAAATTTTGAACAGTGAAAGAGGGTTGTAACAACATTATAACAACAACAAATTTTGGGCTTGTTCTAAAGTTGTCCTAATGGGAAAAGGTAGTAGGAGAAATGAGGTATATACCTTAGCAGAGTTAAGAAAAAATTATGGGAAGTTTTAAGGGCTATTTAAGTGACATTACAAATCTATGACAGCAAAGTTACTAAGACCTGTGGACAAGTCAAATTCCTGAGTTATATCTACATTGTGCTATCGCTCCATTATGTCATCATTTGGTATCATATATATTGATGCAAGTGTTTAAATGATGGTGCTGGTGTATATCCCAAAAAACATAGAAGGATGTTGATGGTTTGTCTAAATTGCATTGAATATGTTGACCAAATTGAAACCCTTAAAATATAGATCTAAAGTCAAGATGTAAAAGTGTTGAGTAGCAGCAGAATCTACAAGGATAGCTACTACAGTGTGCTTGGAATTTTGTTGAAAGTCAACAATGGACATAACCTTGATAAACTAAAACAATCATAGCAATTTAGATCATGAACAATAGGGTAGAATTACTAATATGTGATATTCTCATATTAGATACATCAGTAAATATTGATGCATAATTCGACAGAAACTTGTGTGGTATAGGTGGATACAAAGAAAACAAGCAAGGAATGTCATTGATCATCATGACATTGACAAACAAGCAGAACCTCCACTAGTGTACACTCTCAGGTATGCAGTTGTATATATATATTATTTGCATCAATGACATAAGGATACTTGTAGGTGGAGGGAACCCTTGATGAATCATGGACCCAGAGAAGTCTCAGTGCATCTAGAAGAACAACACACTGGAAGTGAAGACTCCAGGTTTGATTATTTTAATTATAATGCTAAATTGTAAGTAGGTGTTGTAGTTGTGACAACAATCCTTAAAATTCATTTGATTCTAGATATGTACTCATGAGTCTACTCTAGGAGCTATTTTTGTCTTCTTTCCTTTCATTTGTTTCCTTGTTCTAGGCGGGTTAACAACAAAGGAAGATGTTTTTCCTTCAAGAATCAGAGGGAATCAAAACTATTTGAGAAGAAGGAAAAGACAAATCCCCCCCCCCCTCAGCAGTTCAGAGGGATACATCCATTAATACAGTTGATCTAGTTCTTCCAGTTGATATTCCCAGGGACTTTACAGTAGGCCATAAAAATTTTATCTGGACTTGACAAACTCTGCTAGAGGTAGAAAGACATGCATCTGATGGAAATGTCGAGAAATACAAAACGAGACTTGTAGTCAAAGAATACTAACAAGAAGAGGGAGTGAACTATGATGAGACAAATTGATCCAGTAGCCCGATGCACTCCCATCTGTACTACCTCCATGAGTTGAAAACTACATCAGATAGATGTTTTCTTGATGAAGTTTGGGTTTCAGCAAGAGTGTTTCTAATCCAAACCTATACTATTACATTTTTGGTGACGAGAACCTGATTTTGATAACTTATTCAAGAATTTGTATTGTTACAAGAAAGATTTGAATTCTTATTTCGATATGAAGGATATGGGTATGATGCACTACTTCTTGGGACAAGAAGTATGACAGAGGACCAATGAGACTTTTCCTAAGTAAAGGAAAATATACAGTGGAGATATTAAAGAAGTTAAGTATGAAAAAATGCAAATCCATGTCTACACCGATGGTGATGGATTTGACGAAAAATAAATGATGATGATTTAGACGAGATTGATCCACATGTGTATCAATAGCTGATTGGATCATTGATGTATCTGGTTAACATCGGACCTGGTATATGTTAAGTAGCGAATCTACTTAGTCAATCCATGATTCAGTCGAGATAGACTCACTGCATAGCAGTAAATCATGTACTGTGATTTATACGAGGCACATTTGGATATAGCAAGAGGTATGCCTTCATTGTGAACTTGATTTTGCAGGGATATGTCGATACAGATTGAGAAGAGAGTATAGTTGACTAGAAGATCACATTCGGTTGTTGGTTTACCATGAATATTTCCATGGTTTCCTGGTGCAGCAAGAAACAAATCTCTATGGCCTTGAGTACCACAGAAGCAGAGTATATATCATTGAGTGTGTGAAGCAGTGTGGCTTCATAAACTTCTGACATATTTACTTGATCATGAGATGGATTCTATGATTATAACCAGATCCATGTGAATCTCTTTGAGAACCCTGTGTTTCATGATAGATCAAAAAACATTGACATAAAATATAATTTTTAGAGACATGATGTAGAGGAAAGCAATACACGTGTAGTACCTTCCTACACATGAGTAGATTGCAGACATCTTCACCAAAATGGATTGGTGAAGAATACCTCCCTTGATGAGAGGGAGTGTTGATGACTATAGCCAAGACAAAGTTTGAGTACTTTTGTGTGAGACTTGGCCTGATGGAGAATGTCTCCCTAGATGAGAGTGAGTGTTGATGATTACAGGTGTGTGAGACATCCTCCAGGACACAGACCTGAGAGAGAACCCATGAGTTGGGTGTGTGGTTCCTATATGAGATATAACATGAATATAGTGATGGCCTCCTCCTTACAGAGAGTTGAGAATAACTCCAGATGATTCTCCTATGCAACGCAGTGAGAAAGAAGATCTACTAAGTTGGACGTCCATGTGGCTGAGCACAAGGTGAACGTGTGAATTCACATGAGTTGGGTGTATCGTTATGAGACAGAGATGAAGATGTTTTATTAGCCTCCTCTTAGCAAAGAGTTGACATGATGAACTCTAGATGACTCTCATGTGAAATGCAGTGGGAAAGAAAATCTATTGAGTTGGATGTTCCTGTGGATGAGCACAGGTGAAAGTGATCCTAATGGATGAGCACTAGTGATTGTGGTTCTTCTGTGAGATGCAGTGAGATAAAGATATGGACATCCCTATGGATTGCCCCTAGTGGTTGAGCACTAGTGGGTGTATGAGATTCCTTGTTATTTGTTCAAGACTTAGACTTACCTGTAACCCTATTTTTTATGTAAAGGGTACAGGTCAGCCCCACCTTAATGTAAAAAGATAATTAATGTAAAATATAATTAATATAAAAGACAATTAATGTAAAAGATAATTAATATGGTAACCAATAATTATATTTTGAGTTATTGAGGTCATCCCTATTGTG
>ML793603.1:133163-145470 GCA_009831015.1 Picea engelmannii
TTCCTGATATGCATTATATCAAACAAATGCGCTTAGTACTTGTAGGTGCTCATAGTAGGGAAACTTGTTGAATTGTACAGGATAACTTTTCATTACTCGTGGAATCCCATTAATGCCTTGACGGCATTTATGAAAAACAATTAATGAGATTACAACAATAATTGTTAGATACAATAAATAGAATTTGATAGAAATTAAAATAGTAAATATTAATATATATGCAGACACATAGACTAAATTAATTCTTACCTTGATGGTTTAATCTATTATATTCCAACTTCCATAGGTGAGGTGTCATTCTTCGTGGTTTTATTCCAGTCTCTTCTTTCAAATTGAAAAGATATTTTTGTGTAGTTCGATATCTATGATTCTTAGGGAGAAATTTCCTATACTCATCAAATACCTCCTTTCCTAGACTTGTTGAATGGCACGATTTCATCCTAGGACCACAAACTAGACATGCAAATTTACCCTTTGTTTGAAGACCTGCAAGATTATATGGATTAATGTCAGTATTATTTATATAACGAGGAATTGATATTTAAGAAGCATGCATCATATTTTCATAAAATTATATATACATTAAATTCCATCAATATGTTACATACCACAAAAATGTGTTATCCCTAGGGCATCATGAATTGTCCATGTCAGTATTCCATGGAATTGAAATTGCAATTTCCCTATTGGTCTAGAGATTTCATACATAGTGATGCCAGCCCATAACTTTAGTATCTCATTGACAAGAGGCTAAATATATACATTCATATACTTCACTTGGTACTTACCTAATTGGGTGAAAGTAGACATAATTACTACCTTGTATATATATAAGTAATTATGCAACGAATAAGAAAAATGAAATGCAACGTTCAAAACAATTTTGTAAACAAATACCTGGAACAATTATTGCCAACATTGTGTGCTCCCTCTTTATTGACATCCAAGGAGGAAGGTTATTGTTTATAACAAAAATAGGCCACACTGAGTAAATAGACCTGAGTGTCAGTGTTTCATGGAAACCTGCACAGGAGACCTAGCTAAAGCATACACAAACAAAGCTTATCAAGAAAAAGAAGAGAGATACAATATGAAGAATGAGAATCAATGTATATTTTGATATGTTCAATGAGTGAGTGATATTCACTCATATAGACAATGGAATCCTATCTTAGGAATGCATGCATAATAGTGATGGTCTAAAATTAGAAATTCTAAAATAGAACTAGTAAGTTAACTCCCACTGAAATAGTGTGTCGAAAATAGAAATTTCTCCAACACCCCCACCCCCGAACATCACTATGGAGTAAAAAATGAGTCTAGGCTACTAGGCCATATTAGGTACTCATGTACAATTCAACTAATGAACACTTAATAAAAATGATGAAAGAGGGAAAACCATGTGGGAACAAAACCCCCCCTCAAAAGACAATGCATCAAAAGAAGAAAAGGTAGTTGTTAGGCAACTATGTTCTTCACTGCAAGATGATCCTGCAAAGTCTAAAACTTCTGTGCACTGAAAGTCTTCGTGAAGATGTAGAAATATTTATGGATCTTATGAAGTCCTTTGGCAACCTGTCTAGTTGTGTACCTCTTGATCATGTGGACCCATCTTCATCTGAATATATTCCTTTCTGGTGGAAGTGGAACCAGATGCCAAGTCTGATTCTTTAGGAGTGAGTCATACTCCTTTTGCATGGCTTCTTTCCATAATAGATTTCCCATAGCCTCATTGTAGAGTTGTGGATAAGAATATTGAACCATATAGCAATGCATGGGCATCGCAGGTACTAAAGCTAAAAGTACATGAGAAGGATCCCCATGTTGATATCGAGTCCTCCTTGAATCCAATGGATTCCCTGCAAGGATACATGTTGCCTGAAGTGTGAATTGTGCCTTCTTGGGCATCTGTTGAAGCTTCAGAGTTGGCTTCTTATCTAGATGTACTACCTGCTTATTTCCATGTACATAATCTGAGTGTATGGAATCATCTCTGATGTCTGAAACTGATGGAAGCACAAGAGTATATGCATGTTCCACTGGAGGTGCATGAAAAGTACTCTCCTTATGTGTAAGTAGAAAATAGGATTCATCATCAGAAAACTTAGTGAATTTATACAACCTTGACTTGTGATCCACCTCACCAATTGCAATGATGGAATTGTCATGTGTGTCAGTTACTGAAACTGGATATGATGTAAATTCAACCTTTTCACCTTTCTGAGTGATCTGATAAACTAAGATCATATTCATAGAAAGATTTGGAACACGTAAAACATTATCAAAACTTCCATTATGGAGTTCCACTCTCCCTTCTCCTCTTATTGCTACTAGAGTATCATCCCCCATGAGAATAGGGGTTCTTGAGCATGGACTCAAAGAAGTAAGAAATTATTCTTTAGATGAGATATGATGTGATGTGTCGGAATATTGAATCCATGAATCAGATGAGGAATTAATTGCAACCAGAGCATGATGATTACCTTTCTTAAGCGCACGGTCTTCTTCCTTCTGCTTCTTAAATCCCTCAAGAATGAAGTTTCCAAGGTTGTTTTGTTGAAGTGCATGTGTATTCTTCATGATTCAGTTTATTGCAGTAAGTGCACTTCTCGTTAAAGGGTTTGGAATATCCCTCCTTCTCATTATGTTTCTCCTTCTCGTTCTGTTTGGATGATCATTTTCCATCATGCATGGTGAGTGCATGTTCTTTGGGATCTTTCATGAGCCCCATATGTATGATTTTTGTCTGCTCTTGTGTGAGAGACTCAATGAACTAAGCCATTGTAGGAATTTTCAAATTTTTTCCAAAAAGACATCTGCCAGAATGGAAATTGGAGACATATACAGTGTATTCTGGTCCTAGCTTGGCCAAGATTGTTAAAATAAGTTGTTTCTCTTGTGTAGACTTGTAAATACCACATTGACCCAAGCCCAAAATCAAATATTTAAATTTAGTAAAGAAATCATGTATATTATCAAAACTTTTAGGGTCTAAGGTATTCAACTCTACCTCAAGCATATGACCTCGCATCTCATCCTGCTTTCCAAAGAGTCATTCCAAGGTGGTCCAGATCTCATTTGGATTCTTTCATGCAGCAACATGAAACCATAGATTAGTGGAGATTAACTCAATACGTATTTGTATGGCCTCATCCTTACAGTTCTCCCATCTGGTCTTCTCAAGTGCTGATGTAGGTTTTGTTTTTGTCGTCATCGTCAAATTATACAATCCTTTTCTTTTGAGTTGGAATGCGGACTTCAGCTTCAATTAAAAATATTTTTACGGTGTGATTATTATCACCAGACTTGATTGAATAAGTTTCATCGCATCCATCCCTTCTATTTATTCTGAAAAGATCCTGAAAACCCGGATCGTGGATTCTGAGATATGACAGACGGTTCTATGGAAACTATAGATATGATAAAATAGTTATATCTCCTAAAATATTATGTGGGTTTTGGATATTGTTGGTGAGCATGAGTATCCCTATGTTATACGTCTCTGGTCAAAATTACAGCCTGACCCGGATCATGGATTTCGATATATGGCTATTTTAAGGCAGAAAACCAATTTTCTATAGGGCAGACTGAATCGTCACACCCTAAAGAAGGATACAGTGCGACTATGTTAAATCGTTGCACCCTAGAGAAGGATAAAGTGAAATGATTGTGAAAAACTGAATCGCCACACCCTGGTGAAGAGTGCAGTGTGACAATGTCACACCTTGGTTTTGTATAGGCTGCGACGATTCGTGGAAAAAAAATTCTTAAGACTGAGTGCGATTATCACACCCTAGCAATGCATAGACTGCGTCGACTCTAATTGTCGCACCTTTCGATAGGGATAGGCTACGACGATGGTAAAAACTAGGTTTACTAAATAATTAAATCATCTTTTGCTCTTCTCTGGCTTGTCTGACTTGTCTGGGTCAGCTACCAATGAAAGCCTAACAATACGATGTTTTTCTTTAAAAATTGGCCATCTTTCTTTGATGTTCCTAAATGCATATGTAACATCTCTCTCTTTTGCACACTTTTGATGTGACTTATTCTTTAAGGACACTTGTGTGCAAGGTGATCCAGCTCATTGTATGAGTGATTTCTTCGCTTATGGATTCTGATGATGAGATTGTGATTTATGATGTTATGTTATGTTATTATGTATAGACAGGTTCTATTGCTAGTTTCTCCTGAGTGTGGAAGACTCTTGATAGGTTGAGGATGTTGACGGCATAGATGGACCTCCTTGGACTCTGGATCGAGTCAGGGATTGGATTTTTTTTTGTTTGTGTATTTATGTTATTGCATATGTGACATATGACCAATATAATATGATGTTGTTTATGGATCACTGGCATGTTTTTTGATGGATGCAGGATGACGATAACTTGCTAATCAGACTCACATTTGGAGTAGAGGGGTCACACACAACAACCAGAGATATTGAGGGAGAGGTGTAGTAGCAGCCCTTCCACAGCCTACTAGCACTCTCGTCGTACCTCAAACTGTAGGTTAACAATTACCTAGTTTGAGAGATCCACAATGTTGTGAGGAAAGACTGTGATAGTCGCTCACAACGATTCTAAGCGGCGTGCAATAAGGTAGCGTCCTTATTACTTAGAGTCCCTAAGACTCCCACAAGGTCACCTGATGGAGTATCGACTCCAGGGGTTTGACATCTACAAAAATCAGTCAAAATGTGAGTGGAACCCTTGGAGCACGTAGTGTGTCTTGAAGGGTACGTTGCGTAAAATAAACATGAATGCAAGAGAGTGGCACCCTTGGAGCACGTAGTGTGTATTGAAGGGCATGTCATGATTTTAACTCTGTAAGCTAATGAACCTAGTACTTAGGAAACTATGTCTCCTTAGGACCTGGTCAGCCTTAAAATGAATGATTGTATGAGTAAAGATTAATAATTTAAATTCCCTTAAAAACATTTTCCGAGCCTGGAAAATTGAAGCCTAGGTCTAAGTAGGACTTGTGAACAAAAAAAAAACTAAATAGACAAAGGGGGGATGAATAAAATTCAAACATAATAATTAAATAAAAATTCCAATGGAGGATTAAAACATTTAAAAGATTAATTGTTGACTAAGTACAAACTTGCTAATTTGGAACTTAGACCAAAAAGGGAAACTTAAAGAAAAAGGGAATGTGAAACATAGAAGGGAATCTAGCCTAGAGAACTTTCTAATTTCTAACTCAACTAGGCTTTAAGAAAGGCGGCGGTCATTAAAAGGAATGTAAGGGAATAAAGGGACACCCAGGAGCATTTTTAGGAATGCTTTTAAGTGGGTGAGGGAAATTAACCATTTAAATTTATTTATTTATTTATTTATGGTGCAACCAAGCAATCGGGTGACATGTGTACAGGAGAGGTTTATCCTAAATAAATTTAATAAAAAGAATCTAATGAGGGTTTTGGAAACTAATCACAAAGAAAACTCTATAAAAGAAATGGCGAAGGAGGACTATGGGCACGTCTAGTAGGCATAAGGTTGCACTGCCGATATTTTTCTTGAATGGCTTTTCTTGTGGGAGTTGGCATGCCCAACTCGGATAGAGAGTGGTAGCTCGACCTTGTGAGGTGAGTTGGGAGCTAGCTTTCCCTAGTTTGTGTGTGTGGACCCTTTGTGGCTCGAGGGGCTCAGGGGGAGGAAGAGCACCCCTAGCGTTGGTTGGGAGGTACCGGTGAGGTCTCATCGATTAGCAAGCGAGAGAGAGGAGGATCTCCAGCAGTCGAAGTACATCAGCAAGCCATCATCGGTTACGGTATTCTCATTGAATTTCAATTTGTAAAATATTAGGTTATTTATTTATGGTTTTATTTCACCGCATATCTATAAGAACATTGTTCGAATGCATTCTCCTTGCAGCAGGAGTTGTGATCATATTTGGTTACTATTTATGGTTTTTATTTCATCGTCGGATACGGTACTCTTTTGGTTTTCATATTGTATATATATAGTTTCATAAATCATTGCCTTAGATTCCGTCAAATCTTATATCAATTTTGTAAGCTCTTGATGGGTTCATGGGAATTGAGAAGTGAATTTTATGACCATTATGGATAGAAGGGTTAAATTTTTCTTAAGGACCAATGTGATACTTGTTCATTGGGTTGCTCCATTATAATCAAGTTGATGTATGATTGATAAATATGATAATTATATTGTGCCTTGAATAAATGCAATGTATGGATGATTGTGTGTTTAGTCATTTGTTTCTTGCACAAGGGATTGTATTGTGAGGAATGATTGTTATTGATGTTATACTTCTCACTCTCCATGGAGTAGGCATTGAAATTTATGTTGAATACACTACGCCTTGAGAAAATGATGAATTGGGATTGATTGATTGTTTTTGTTCGTACCATAATCTAATGAATTTTACCTTGCGCCCTTGTTTATGTTGAATGAGAGGTGTCTAGTTTTTGCGCCTTAATAGAAATTTTAATATGTGATTACCTTGTTTCCTTGGCATTATCTGATGATTGTCCCTTGAGCATAGCTAGAAGATTTGTTTCGTAATACACATGTGCCATGATTAATTGTACAAACGCACTAGTTATGGGTTGTTTTTTATTGTGATATTGTGTCGATATGGGTATCGTCATTCGACGATGACATGTCGGCTTGTGCCATGATCATTTTTAATGCGTTAATGTTGTTTCATTGTTATATTGCACTTGTTTCAACATTGTAGTTACTAAACTGTGATGTGTACTTCCTAAAGCAGCTTTAAAAGAAAAAAAAAAATTGCATGTTGTATGTCGCTTTATCGTCGTAATAGCGGGGCCGTTACATATGGTATCAGAGCGGATTCAACCCTGCGACTATGGATAGTCACGCCTTCCTCTGAACTATACACTTGAATTAATAACCTAGCACTAATTAAAATTTTAACATGTCCATGAGTTACTCACTGTTAGAGGACGTCGTAGATATTCGTGACGTGGTGCTAGGGGAGGAGGCGCGACGCCTCCAGTGGTACCCGGGCCAAATGGGTCCAACCCCCAAGGAGAAGAACAAGTCTTGAGAATGAGTGGATTGTCGTATGGGATGCATTGGGTCTGACTAGGTCCTTCCAGAGAAATTTTATAGGCCTTGACTAACTGTTTGTACTAAGATAATTCCAGGGCACCTGAACCCATGAGGGTCCACAGCGCACCCCGTCGGTACTAGTCGCATTCATGGAAAACTCTAGAAGATTAAGTTCATGAGTGCCACGGAGGACTCAATAGTCGAGGCATGGCTAGAGATCAAGGCAATGTGCTTCACGATTACGAACTCCAGCACGAAGGCCCGCATAGGCAGTCTTCATCTAAAGGGGAGCGCTCTTCTATGGAGGAAGGCGCTCCTACGTCGACTATACATGGTCGTTGAAGCCGTGTTAGGGGAATTGTTTGAGGAATGGTTCTGGGAGAAGTAATTGTGAGAGGAATTCATTGAGCACCATCTTGATGAGTTCAGTAGCTTACGACAAGGTGGTCGTATGGTGTCGGACTATGAGACTAGATGTATGGAGATACTTCAGTATGCCCCGCTTCTGAACACGAAGAAGCTGGAGATCATCAAGTTCATGACCAGCCTTAACTCCATATTTTGTGTGAAGGTGAGAATTTAAATGCCTCGAACGTTGCACGATGCAATCAAGTAGGCCTCTTAGATAAGGAATATTTGACCGCGGGAGTACGGGCAGAACACCTACAAGACCGTTTGGATTGAAAACATCTGGTACGCAGCAACATTAGATGTGATCCAGACCAGACCTCTTGGTATCAAGATACGTCTATAGGACCCTTGTTCATGACACCTTGACGTTAGGTTCCGTGGCAGAGGGCTCCCTAGAGGGTACCACCACATCTAGGGTAGCACCGCTAGTAGCCATCGTTAGGCTTGTCAGCAGTTAAAACCAGGATCTTAGGCTGGTGGACCAACAAATTTTGTTCCGAGGACGGGAGTACTGGACCGGAAGTGAGCGATGGATATGTGGATATTCACCTTACCAGTGAGACTGTCTGGTTGAAAGGGGCCAGAGCGGCCGAGTCAACAAGACACACTATTCTAGAAGAGATGGGCAAGGCCCATAGCATTCATTCATGACCACGGTAAAAAACTGCCAGGTTGAGCACAAACCCACTGTGCTTGAGGCATCAGGTGCCATTGCCAAACAAACTATTAGTATTTTTTATACCTAGTTGTTATGGAGAGCTCTAATTCTAGTACCACGCTAAAGGTATTTGGGTAAGGGCTTCAACATGACAATTTTATATTCGTCGATGTGGCTTCAGGTACCAACCGGATGGTTGGAGGAAGGGGTATGAATTGTTTCTCTAACCTGGGGATAGTGTAACAAATTCCTACCTATGTCACTATCTTAAGGTCTCATGATCGGTAGGGATTGGTGGGAATCGCATGATATGATACTCAACGGTAACGTGAGGTGGTTGATTTTGACCGTCTATGAGTGACAGAGAAGTGTGATTGTAGGAATAAAATGGCAGTATCCCCGAGGTTCATTCTTCCTTACAGCTACAAGAGATCACGCACAAGGATGCAATTTATATGCATACTTAGTGTCGAACATCAAGGGCGTGGCGAAAGGATTAGAAAACCTTATGGTAGTATGATATTTTGTGGACGTGATTCCCAGAAGAATTTCTAGGTGTGTCGCTCGAAGCCAAGATGGAATTTACCATCGACCTAAAACCTGGAACTGAACCAATGGAAAGAAATCCTTATCGGATGTCGACCCCTGAGTTACAGTAGTTGAAAGTGCAACTGAAGGGGTTGTTGGACCTAATACTTGTATATCCAAGTGTATTGCCTTGGAGTGCTCCTGTTAATTTCTTACGGAAGAAGGATGGGTCGTGGAGACTCTACTTGAATACCGTCGAGTATTCCTTGATGACATTTTGATATTTTCTCGAATAACTGAAGATCAAGATGAATTTTTATGCTTGGTACTACAGTGTTGCGAGAGAACAAATTATGGGAAGCGCTCGCAAAGATTTTGAGGACTCACTGCTTAGGGAATGTTATCTCCGGCGAAGGCATCGTCGTGGATCCAGCGAAGGTAGAGGCTATAATGGAGTGGCCTACACCGACGAATGTCCCATAAGTGCATAACTTCATGGGTTTAGCGGGATATTATCGATGGTTCATCGAGGGTTCTTCAAAGATAGAAAATCCAACTACGGAATTGCAGAAGAAGAACTAGAAGTTTGTGTGGACCGACAAATGCACAGAAGAATTTCGAAGGCTCAAGGAGTTGTTGACGATAGTGCCAATACTAAAATTTCCTGGCGTGGATGAGGGATTCTTGGTATGCACTGACGCATCCAAGGAAGGCTTAGATGGAGTCTTGAGGAAAGACGGTTGAGTGATCACTTACACCTCTAGGAAGTTAAGGAAGCATGAGGAGAACTATGCGACGCACGATTTGGAGTTGTTAGCCATCATGTATGCCCTAAGAGTGTAGAGACACTACCTGATTGGATGAAAAATTGAACTAAAAACGGACCATTGTGGTTTACAACACCTTTTTACGCAAAATGATTTGAACGCTTAGCAAAGACGTTGGTCAGAATTGCTTATCGATTACAATTTTGAGATTCCCTACTTAAAAGGAATAATGAGCAGAGTGGCAGATGCGTTGAGTCGGAGACCATGCATATTTTCAGTGATACCTCTTCAAACGTATCTATGTGAAAGGATTCTAACTATAGCACGACGTTGACTAGTATATAGAGGGTAAGGAATTTTTCAAGCAAGACAGAATGTTGGTACAAAAAATGAGGGTTATATTGTGGACAACGACAGATCCTTGAGATATAATAACTAGATTTACTTACCGCCCAACGACAAATTGAGAAGTTATGATCTTATGTGAAGCTCATAGAGCAATGTACATGGCTCATCCATGAGTCATGAAGATAAGGACCGACCTTAAGCCCTTATTCTTCTGGAAGGGATAAAGGCGGACATTGTCAACTGCATGGCGAGATGTCTGGAAGGTCAACAGGTGAAGGCTGAACATAGACATATGGAAGGATTGCTACAGCCACACGCTAATCTTAAATCAACATGGGAGGTCTTTTCGATGGACTTCATGGTTGAATTGTCATTGATGGCAAGGAGGCACGACCTGATTATTGTGACAGTTGACACTCTGACGAAGAGTTCACATTTTGTCCCTATGCGTATGACAAATCAGGCACCATATATAGCTAAAGTTTATATCAGCAAGATTTTGAGACTACTAGATGTACCAAAGGAATTATATCTGATAAGGGATTCAGTGTTTGCAAGACAATTTGGACGAGTTTCCAAGAGGCCTTGGGAATACCACTGAACTTTAGTACACCATGTCCTTGAGATAGATAGGTTGATTGAAGGAACGAACCAATTTGGGAAGTTTGTGTTGCGTATGTGTGTGTTGGACCAATAGAAATGTTGGGAATAGTTCTAGTCATTGGTCGAGTTTGTGTGCAACAACATCCATCAAAGCACCATTAATATGGTGCCATTTGATTTTCTTGATAGGCGATCGTTTCAGACGCCTTGAGTTGGGATCAACTCGAGGATGGGGTCCTGGTAGCACCAAAAGCAATCCAAGAATTGAAAGAACGTTTACAAATGATACAAAAGGGAATGGAAGAAGCGCAGGATCGGGAGAAGGGTTCGTCGATGCGCATCGTGTCGACCATAATTATGAATGGCATAGCGGCTAGAGGCATTGCGCAATGTTTATCTTGTATCCATGTGTGACTTTAGGTCAATGATCCTATGCATGTGATTGACTTGAGTTATTAGCGGATGTTGGGTGAGCGTGTGCTCACAGAGAATCCAATCCACTTTTTGGACCATCACATTTGACAACTACGACGTCAAACTGTCGATCAGGTCAAGGTCCAGTAGAACAATTATAGTCCACACTCAGCTACTTGGGAGGACGCATATGATATGCGTCAGCAGTTTCCATTTTGTTTGATGGCTAGACATTTAGATATTGTCAGATACTTTATTTGTGCATTTGTATATTGTAAAACTATGGGATGAAGTTTAAAATGAGAGTGGGTGTATGTAACATCCCGATCTTGTGCGCACTTCTGATGTGACTTATTCTTTAAGGACACTTGCGTGCAAGTGATCCGGTTCATTATACGAGTGATTTCTCCGCTTATGGATTCTGATGATGAGATTGTGATTTATGATGTTATGTTATGTTATTATGTATAGACAGGTTCTATTGCTAGTTTTTCCTGAGTGTGCAAGACTCTTGATAGGTTGAGGATGTTGACGGCATAGATGGACCTCCTTGGACTCTGGATCGAGTCAGGGAGTGGATTGTTTTTTGTTTGTGTATTTATGTTATTGCATATGTGACATATGACTGATATAATATGATGTTGTTTATGGATCTCTGGCATGTTTGTTGATGGATGCAAGTTGACGATAGCTTGCTAATAAGACTCACATTTGGAGTAGAGGGGTCACGCACGACAACCAGAGATATTGAGGGAGAGGTGTGGCAGCAGCCCTACCACAGCCTACTAGCACTCTCGTCGTGCCTCGAACTGTAGGTTAACAATTACCTAGTTTAAGAGATCCACGATGTCGTGAGGGAAGACTGTGATAGTTGCTCACGACGATTCTAAGGGTGTGCAATAAGGCAAGGTCCTTCTTCCTTAGAGACCCTTAGTCTCCCACAAGGTCACCTAATGGAGTATTGACTCCAGGGATTTGATGTCTACCAAAATCAGTCAAAATGTGAGTGGAAACCTTGGAGCACGTAGTGTGTCTTAAAGGGCACGTTGCGTAAAATAAACATGAATGCAAGCGAGTGGCACCCTTGGAGCACGTAGTTCGTATCGAAGGGCATGTCGTGATTTTAACTCTATAAGCTAATGAACCTAGTACCTAGGAAATTATGTCTCCTTAGGACCTGGTCAATCTTAAAATGAATGATTGTATGAGTAAAGATTAATAATTTAAATTCCCTTAAAAACTTTTTCCGAGCCTGGAAAATTGAAGCCTAGGTCTAAGTAGGACTTGTGAACAAAAAAAAAACCTAAATAGACAAGGGGGGGATGAAGAAAATTCAAACATAATAATTAAATAAAAATTTCAATGGAGGATTAAAATATTTAGAAGATTAATTGTTGACTAAGTACAAACTTGTTAATTCAGAACTTAGACCAAAAAGGGAAACTTAAAGAAAAAGGGAATGTGAAACATAGAAGGGAATCTAGCCTAGAGAACTTTCTAATTTCTAACTCAACTAGGCTTTAAGAAAGGAG
>ML793603.1:153715-177470 GCA_009831015.1 Picea engelmannii
TATAATGGATGCATACTCATGTTTGTACACTTATAAATGATTGATTTCTGTATAGAAGTGTTTGCCTGGTATTTCGATCAACAACAATGAATGCGTGCTTATACTCATATGACTATAATCGATTTACGTATAGAAGGTATAAGTTCAGATTCGAGCTCGTCCCCTGGAGAGTTGTCCCATATTCACAACCCATGATATGCCCTGGTTTGTTTTCCCGAAGGCACCTTCTTCTGGGAAGCTCCATCATATTCCAGATCCGGAGTGAGTTTCTGAAAGGGACTACCGTTTTTAAATAAATACTTAATCTTACCTCACCCTTGTCACAGAGTTCATAGCTCGATAATTTAAGAAGGCCTTTCAGTCAGGTCACCAAGCCTGGTGATAATTACCCAAGAATCCATTGAAGGATTTTGTGACCTAAGTTTGGAAACCCTGCACCAGAAAGAATGGTTTCCTTAGAGTTTGGTGTTTCAGCGTTTCGGCACCCAAGATACCCAAGGGAAAGTTTTCTTGTCTTCGCATATCGCGAAATCCCGACGTGCGAAACCATGAAATGGTATAGCGTGGTTAGAGTTTGGTGTTTCGGTGTTTCAGCACCCGGGATACCCAAGGGCAAGTTTTCTTGTCTTCGCATGTCGCGAAATCCTGACTTGCGAAACCCCGAAATGGTATAGTGTGGTTAGAGTTTGGTGTTTCGGTGTTTCGGCACCTGAGATACCCAAGGATAAGTTTTCTTGTCTTCGCATGTTGCGAAATCCCGACTTGCGAAACCCCGAAATGGTATAGCGTGGTTAAAGTTTGGTGTTTCGGCGTTTTGGCACCCGGGATACCCAAGGGCAAGTTTTCTTGTCTTCGCATGTCGCGAAATCTTGACGTGCAAAACCCCGAAATGGTATATCATGGTTAGAGCTTGGTGTTTCGACGTTTCGGCGTTTCGGCACCCGGGATACCTAAGGGCAAGTTTCCTTGTATTCGCATGTCGCGAATTCCTGACTTGCGAAACCCCGAAATGAACTTAGCGTTATATATATATATATATATATTGGCGTTTCGGAGTTTCGGCTCCCGGGAAACCCAAATGCGAGACCTCTTATCATCGCACATCGCGAAATCCCGACTTGCGAAACCCCGAAACGAGCTTAGCGTATATATATGAACTTCGGAGTTTCGACAACTGGGAAATCCAAGGGTGAGTTTCCTTGTACTCGCCATACGCGAAATCCTGATACGTGGAACCCCGAAATAGTCTAACGTGGATAAGTCTTGGTCTTTCAGAGTTTCGGCAACTGGGAAACCTAAGTGCGAGACCTTCTGTTTGCGCATATCTCGAAATCCCGACTTGCGAGACCCCAAAATCATAATAGAGCAGATGAGATACGTTGTTTCGGTGTTTTGGCACCCAAGATATCTAAGGGACAGTCTCTTGTACTCGCCAGTCCCAAAATCCCGACTTGCGAAACCCTGAAATGACATAGTGTGTCTAGAGTTTGGATGTTTCGGCACCCGGGAAACCCAAGGGTGAGTTCCCTTGTACTCATCGGTCGTGAAACCCCGACTTGCGATACCCCCGACATGAACTTAGTATTAGATATATATATATATATATATATATATATATATATATATACACACATATATCGGCGTTTCAGAGTTTCGGCTCCCGGGAAACCCAAGGGCAAGTTTCCTTGCCTTCGCGTATCGCGAAATCCCGACTTGTGAAACCCCGAAATGAGCTTAGTGGATATAGGGGTTTCGGTGTTGCAGCACCTGGGAAACCGAAGGGCAGGAACCTTCGTCTTCATACATCGCGAAATCCCGGTACGCGATGTCCCGGTAGGTGAAATCCTGAAGCGGTTTGGTGTGAATAGAATTCTGGGTTTCAGGGTTTGGGGAGTCGAAGAACTCGACTCCCTCACATTTCAATCTCCCGGTTTTCGAAGTCCCGAAAGGCGAAAGGCGCCTCTTGGCTTAGCCCGGGGTCACAACCGAGGGACACATGGGAGTAAATCCTACGGTTGGTGCATGAGTTGTACACGATGGATCTTCCACGAAAGAACCAGTGAGTTGGTGTGGTGAAGGCCCCGATTGGAAGACCTAGCCTACGCTAGAACCTCGTAGGAATTCGGGGAATCTGTTCCTCGGTGAAAAGGAGGAAAAAGCCGAAAAATATTAGTTCTCGTAGTGGGTGTGTTACAGTTGATGGTGAACTTGAAGGTATTGAATGGTTTGTCAAACAATTTTCTCACACAGATCCTAATGTACATAATATAATTCGTCACATATTATATGTAAAGGTTGACTTTATTTTTCTCTATTTTTAGTGTCAATTAATGTGTAAATTAAGGATGAACTATTTTTTATTACTATTATTTACATTAACTAGTTTTTTTTATGCTGTAGATTGTTAGGTGATTTTTTCCTACCACTGTCAAATAATTTACCTCACACATACCGAGAGATGTGTTCCATTATGAAAGATATTGGAATGGAGTATCAGGCTATTGATGTATGTCCGAATGATCATATTATATATTATGGACAGTATGAATAAGAAACGAAATTACCATAATGTCGAATTAGTATATATCGAACCGTTCAAGTAACAAAAAAGGTACCTCACAAGGTTCTTATTTCAAATGTGTGCAGATGGTTTTGCTATAACGACCCCGCCGTTACGATGACAAAGAAAAATACAAGAAGTAATTTTTTTTTCTTTTAAAGCTGCGTTAGGAAGTACACATCACAGTTTAGTAACTACAACATTGACACAACTGAAATATAACAATGAAATAACATTAACGCATTAACAACGATCATGACACAAGCCGACACGTCATTGTCAAATGACGATACCCATATTGATGCAATATCACAATAAAAAGCAACCCATAACTAGTGTGTTTGTACAATTAATCATGATGTATGTGCAATACAAAAGAAATCGCTCATCTCTGCTCAAGGGACAATCATCAGATAATGCCAAGGAAACAAGGTAATCGCATATTAAAATTTCTATTAAGGTGCAACAACTAGACACTTGTTCTTCAACATAAACCAAGGTGCAAGGTAAAATTCATTAGATTAAGGCATGAACGAAATCAATCAATCAATCCCAATTCATTGTTTTCTCAAGGCGTAGTATACTCAACATAAATTTCAACGCCTAATCCATGGAGTGTGAGAAGTATACCATCAATAACAATAATTCCTCACAATACAATCCCTTGCGCAAAAAATAAATGACTAAACACACAATCATTCATACATCTCATTTATTCAAGGCACAAGATAATTATCATCTTTATCAATCATACATCAACTTGATTCTAATGACGCAACCCAATGAAAAAGTATCACAATGGTTGTTAAGAAAAAATTAACCCTTCTATCCATAATGCAAGCGTTCTATGAGTTTAATATGTAAAGCCTGACAACTAACTCTTCAAGAGGTGTCTACCCCACTTCACATAGAAAGTTATGATCAATTAGGAATCAAATACTTAAGATTTGACAAGGCCACCCAACCAAATTATTTTCACCTTAAGAATGCCACAATAAATTTTTGAACACAAAGCACAAGAAGCGCCTAACGCGACCTTCATCAAGCGTCGATCCACAAAGGGAGGAGAGCCATCACAAGATCTCCGTCCAGGGGTGTCGTCTAAGTGCGCTTTCTCATTTACAATAATATCGGGGTACAACACATGCATGGGGGAGCGATTCCGCTCAGGTAAGGTTGCTTAACCGATGGCGTTGGTTATTTGTTTTGATTCCAGGTGGGAACAAGGGAAGAAAAGGTTCCAACTCAGGTTCGATTCTACAAGATTAGAAGTGTCCGGGCCATGAGGAGGGAGCCTAGCCCAAGTGTACCCATCCATAAAACCCTCTGGCTTCGCGACCAAAGAATGAGACGAAGAGTTGGTGTACTGCGCCTGGGTGTTACTCACTAACTAATCGCTGCCCAAGGGATGGGCGTGACCAACAACTTCGACAGGTAAAGTTTAAATGAAATAAGTAACCCTGAATTGTCATAAGCATCTCAGTGCGGTGACCCAATTTATACTCAGTTGAAATAACAGTACTATCAAAATAAAAAATATCCGACAACTAAGGCTCCATATACAGAGAATTACAAATCATCGAAGCAAATTATATCAACTAGAAGCGAACCCTATGTACAAGAAACAATCGGGTTTCTGACAGACTCAAGGGTATCATAATAGATTAAAAAGAATGGGGGAAAGCATTACTAGAAAATTTAATAAACAACTGAAAATTTGTGTGGCAACAGAATCACAAAATTCACTTCTCGATTCCCATGAACCCGTCAAGAGCTTACAAATTTTATATAAGATTCAATGCAATCTAAGGAAGTTATTTATGAAACTATATATATACAATATGAAAAAAAAAAGAATACCGTATCCGACGGCGAAATAAAAACCATATCTAATAACAACTCCTGCTGCAAGGAGAATGCATTCAAACATCATTCTTATACATATGTGGTGAAATCAAACCATAAATAAATAACCCAATATTTTACAAATTGAAATTCAATGAGAATACCGTAACCGATGATGGATTGCTAATGTTCTTCGACTGCTGGCGATCCTCCTCGCTCCCGCTTGATAATGGCTGAGACCTCATCGGTACCTCCCAGCCAACACTAGGGGTACTCTTCTTCCCCCTGAGCCCCCCAAGCCGCAAAGGGGCCACACACACAAAATAGGGAAAGCTATCTCCCAACTCGCTTCGCAAGGTCAAGCTACCACTCTCTATCCGAGTTGGGCATCCCAACTCCCACAAGAAAAATCAGTCAAGAAAAATATCGGTAGCGTAACCTTACGTCTACCATACATGCCCATACTGCTCCTCCGCCATTCCTTTTATAGAGTTTTCTTTGTGATTAGTTTCCAAAACCCTCATTAGTTTCTTTTTATTAATTTATTTAGGATAAACCTCCCCCGTACACATGTCACCCGATCCGTTAGTTGCACTAGAATTAATTAATTAATTAATTTAAATGGAAAATTTCCCTCACCCACCTAAAAGCATTCCTAAAAACGCTCCTTGATGTCCCTTTATTCGCTTACATTCCTTTTAATGACTGACGCCTTTCTTAAAGCCTAGTTGAGTTAGAAAATAGAAATTTCTTTAGGCTAGATTCCCTTCTATGTTTCACGTTCCCTTTTTTTTTAAGTTTGAATTTTTGGTCTAAGTTCCGAATTAACAAGTTTGTACTTAGTCAACAATTAATCTTTTAAATATTTTAATCCTCCATTGAAATTTTTATATAATTATTATGTTTGAATTTTCTTCATCCCCCCGTTGCCTATTTAGTTTTTTTTTGTTGTTCACAAGTCCTACTTAGACCTAAGCTTCAATTTACCAGGCTCATAAAAAGTTTTTAAGGGAATTTAAATTATTAATCTTTACTCATACAATCATTCATTTTAAGGCTGACTAGTTCATAAGGAGACATAGTTTCCTAGGTACTAGGTTCATTAACTTTCATAGTTAAAATCACGACGTTCCCTTCAAGATGCACTGCGTGCTCCAAGGGTGCCACTAGCCTGCATTCATGTTTATTTTATGCGATGCACCCTTCAGGATGCACTACGTGCTCCAAGGGTGCCACTTGCCTTTTGATGGATTTTGGTAGACGTCAAACCCTTGGAGTCACATATGCAATAACATAAAAAAACAAACAAAAAACAGTCCACTCCCTGACTCGATTCAGAGTCCAAGGAGGTCCATCCATGCCGTCAACATCCTCAACCTATCAAGAGTCCTGCACACTCAGGAGAAACCAGTCAATAACACCTGTCTATACATAATAACATAACATAACATCATAAATCACAATCTCATCATCAGAATCCATAAGCGGAGAAATCACTCATATAATGAACCGGATCACTTGCACGCAAGTGTCCTTAAAGAATAAGTCACATCAGAAGTGCGCACAAGATCGGGATGTTACATACACCCACTCTTGTTTTAAACTTCATCCCGTAGTTTCACAATATAAAAATGCACAAATAAAGTATTTGACAATATCTAAATGTCTAGCCATCAAACAAAATGGAAACTGCTGACGCATATCATATGCATCCTCCAAAGTAGCTGAGTGTGGACTATAATTGTTCTACTAGACCTTGACCTGATCGACAATTTGAGGCCGTAGCTGTCAAATGCGATGGTCCAAAAAGTGGATTGGATTCTCTGTGAGCGCACGCTCACCCAACATCCGCCAATAACTCAAGTCAATCACATGCGTAGGATCACTGACCTAAAGTCACACATGGATACAAGATAAACATTACGCAATGCCTCAATAATGAGGCACAACTAGTCGCTATGCCCTTCATAATTATGGTCGACGCGATCTGCATTGACGAACCCTTCTGCCGATCCTGTGCTTCTTCCATTCCCTTTCGTATCGTTTGTAAACGTTTTTTCAATTCTTGGATCGCTTTTGGTGCTACCAGGACCCCATCCTCGAGTTGATCCTAACTCAAGGCATCTGAAATGATCGCCTATCAAGAAACTCAAATGACACCATATTAATGGTGCTTTGATGGATGTTGTTGCACACAAACTCGGCCAATGACCAGAACTATTCCCAACGTTTCTATTGGTCCAACACACACATACATAACACAACCTTCCCAAATTGGTTTGTTCCTTCGATCAACCTATCTATCTCAAGGACATGGTGTACTAAAGTTTAGTGGTGTTCCCAAGGCCTCTTGGGAACTCGTCCAAATTGTCTTGCAAACACTGAATCCCTTATCAGATATAATTCCTTTGGTACATCTGGCAGTCTCAAAATCTTGCTGATATAAACTCTAGCTATATCTAGTACCTCATGTGTCGTACGCATAGGGACAAAATGTGAACTCTTCGTCAGAGTGTCAACTATCACAATAATCGGGTCGTGCCTCCTTGCCGTCAATGAGAATTCAACCGTGAAGTCTGTTGAAATGACCTCCCATGTCGATTTCATATTAGCGTGTGGCTGTAGCAATCCTTCCAGATGTCTATGTTCAAACTTCACTTGTCGACCTTCCGGACATCTTGCCACGCAGTTGACGATGTCCGTCTTTATCCCTTCCAGAAGAATAAGGGCTTAAGGTCGGTCCTTATCTTCATGACTCATGGGTGAGCCATGTACACTGCTCTATGAGCTTCACATAAGATCATAACTTCTCAATTTTTCGTTGGGCGGTAAGTAAATCTAGTTATTATATCTCAAGGATCTGTCGTTGTCCACAATATAGCCCTCTTTTTTTGTACCAACATGGTGTCTTGCCTGAAAAATTCCTTACCCTCTCTATACCAGTCAACGTCGTGCTATAGTTAGAATCCTTTCACATAGATTTGTTTGAAGAGGTATCACTGAAAATATGCATGGTCTCCAACTCAACGCATCTGCCACTCTGTTCATTGTTCCTTTTAAGTAGGAAATCTCAAAATCGTAATTGATAAGCAATTTTGACCAACGTCTTTGCCGAGCGTTCAAATCATTTTGCGTAAAAAGGTGTTGTAAACCACAATGGACTGTTTTTAGTTCAAATTTTCGTCTAATCAGGTAGTGTCTCTACACTCCTAGGGCATACATGATGGCTAGCAACTCCAAATCGTGCGTCGCGTAGTTCTCCTCATGCTTCCTTAACTTCCTAGAGGTGTAAGTGATCACTCAATCATCTTTCCTCAAGACTCCATCTAAGCCTTCCTTGGATGCATCAGTGCATACCAAGAAGCCCTCATCCACGCCAGGAAATTTTAGTATTGGCACTATCGTCAACAACTCCTTGATCCTTCGAAATTCTTTTGCGCATTTCTCGGTCTACACAAACTTCTAGTTCTCCTTCTGCAATTCCGTAGTTGGATTTTCTTGCCATTGGTTCAGTTCAGTTCCATGATACGATAAGGCTTTCTTGCCATTGGTTCAGTTCCAGGTTTTAGGTCGATGGTAAATTCCATCTTGGCTTCGGGCGACACACTTAGAAATTCTTCTGGGAATCACATCTGCAAAATATCATACTACCAGAAGGTTTTCTAATACTTCCACCACGCCCTTGACGTTCGACGCTAAGTATGCATATAAATTGCATCCTTGTGCGTGATCTCTTGTAGCTGTAAGGAAGAATGAACCTCGGGGATACTACCGTTTTATTCCTACAATCACACTTCTCTGTCACTCATAGATGGTCAAACTCAACCACCTCACGTTACCGTTGAGTATCGTATCATGCGATTCCCACCAATCCCTACCGATCATGTCATCATAAGACCTTAAGATAGTGACATAGGTAGGAATTTGTTACACTATCCCTAGGTTAGAGAAACAATTCATACCCCTTCCTCCAACCATCCGGTTGGTACCTGAAGCCACATCGACGAATATAAACTTGTCATGTTGAAGCCCTTACCCAAATACCTTCAGTGTGGTATTAGAATTAGAGATCTCCGTAGCACCGAGGTATAAAAAATACTAAAAGTTCGTTTGGCGATGGCACCTGATGCCTCAAGCACAGTGGGTTGGTGCTCAACATGGTATTTTTTTACTGTGGTCATGAATGAATGCTATCGGCCTTGCCCATCTCTACCACAGTAGTGTGTCTTGTTGAATCGACCGCTCTGGCCCCTTTCAACCAGACAGTCTCACTGGTAAGGTGAATATCCACATGTCCATCGCTCACCTCAGGTCCAGTACTCCCAGCCCCGGAACAAAAGTTGTTGGTCCACCAGCTTAAGATCCTAGTTTGTTCTGCTGACAAGCCTAACGATGGCTGCTAGCGGTGTTGCCCTGGATGTGGTGGTACCCTCTAGGGAGCCCTTTGCCACGGAACCTAATGTCAAGGTGTCATGAACAAGGGTCCTATAGATGTATCTTGATACCAAGAGGTCTGGTCTGGATGACATCTAATGCTGCTGCGTACTAGATGTTTTCAACCCAGATGATCTTGTAGGTGTTCTGCCCGGACTCCCGCAGTCAAATATTCCTTATCTAAGAGGCCTACTGGATTGCATCATGCAACGTCTGAGGCATTTGAATCCTCACCTTCACATGAAATCTGGAGTTAAGGCCAGTCACGAACTTGATGATCTCCAGCTTCTTCGTATTCAGAAGCGGGGCATACCTAAGTAGCTCCATACATCTAGTCTCATAGTCCGACACCATACGACCACCTTGTCGTAAGCTGCTGAACTTATCGAGATGGCACTCAACAAATTCCTCTCACAATTACTTCTCCCGGAACCGTTCCCCTAACACGACTTCAACGACCATGTATAGCTGAGGTAGGAGCGTCTTCCTCCATAGAAGAGCGCTCCCCTTTAGCTGAAGACCGCCTATGCGGGCCTTTGTGCTAGAGTTCATAACCGCAAAGCACATCGCCTTGATCTCTAGCCATGCCTCAACTATTGAGTCGTCTGTAGCACTCGTGAACTTAATCTTCTAGAGTTTTCCATGAATGTGACTAGTACTAACGAGGTGCGCTGTGGACCCTCATGGGTTCAGGCGCCCTGGAATTATCTTAGTACAAATGGTTAGTCAAGGCCTATAACATTTCCCTAGAAGGACCCAGTCAGACACAATGCATCCCGTACAACAATCCGCTCATTCTCAAGACTTGTTCTTCTCCTTGGGGGTTGGACCCCTCTGGCGCGGGTACTATTGGAGGCATCGCACCCCCTCCCCTGGGACCACGTCACGAATATCTACGACGTCCTCTAACAGTGAGTAACTCATGGACATGTTAAAATTTTAATTAGTGCTAAGTTATTAATTCAAGTGTATAGTTCAGAGGAAGGCGTGACTATCCACAGTCACAGGGTTGAACCCGCTCTGATACCATATGTAACGGCCCCGCTGTTACGACGACAAAGCGAAATACAACATGTATTTTTTTTTTCTTTTAAAGTTGCTTTAGGAAGTACACATCAAAGTTTAGAAACTACAACGTTGACACAAGTGCAATATAATAATGAAACAAAATTAACGCATTAAAAACGATCATGGCGCAAGACGACACGTCATTGTCGAATGACGATACCCATATTGACACAATATCACAATAAAAAGCAACCCATAACTAGTGCGTTTGTACAATTAATCATGACACATGTGTCATACAAAACAAATCTTTTAGCTATGCTCAAGGGACAATCATCAGATAAAGGCAAGGAAACAAGGTAATCACATATTAAAATTTCTATTAAGGTGCAAAAACTAGACACCTCTTATTCAACATAAACCAAGGTGTAAGGTAAAATTCATTAGATTATGGCACGAACAAAAATAATCAATCAATCCCAATTCATGATTTTCTCAAGGCGTAGTGTTTTCAACATAAATTTCAATGCCTACTCCATGGAGCGTGAGAAGTATAACATCAATAACAATCATTGCTCAAAATACAATCCCTTGCGCAAGAAATAAATGACTAAACACACAATCATCCATACATTGCATTTATTCAAGGCACAATATAATTATCATCTTTATCAATCATACATCAACTTGATTATAATGGCACAACCCAATGAACAAGTATCACACTGGTCGTTAATTTTTTTTTAACCCTTCTATCCATAATGGTCATAAAATTCACTTCTCGATTCCCATGAACCCATCAAGAGCTTACAAAATTGATATAAGATTCGACATAATCTAAGGTAGTTATTTATGAAACTATATATACACAATATGAAAACCAAAAGAGTACCGTATCCGACGGAGAAATAAAAACCATAAATAATAACCAAATATGATCACAACTCCTGCTGCAAGGAGAATGCATTCGAACAATGTTCTTATACATATGCGGTGAAATAAAACCATAAATAAATAACCTAATATTTTACAAATTGAAATTCAATGAGAATACCGTAACTGACGATGGCTTGCTGATGTACTTCGATTGCTGGAGATCCTCCTCTCTCTCGCTTACTAATCACTAAGACCTCACCGATACCTCCCAACCAATGCCAGGGGTGCTCTTCTTCCCCCTGAGCCCCTTGAGCCGCAAAGGGTCCACACACAAAAACTAGGGAAAGCTAGCTCCTAGCTCACCTTACAAGGTCGAGCTACCACTCTCTATCCGAGTTTGGCATGCCAACTCCCACAAGAAAAACCATTCAAGAAAAATATCGACAACACAACCTTACGCCTAACAGACGTGCCCATAGTCCTTCTCCACCATTTCTTTTATAGAGTTTTCTTTGTGATTAGTTTCCAAAACCCTCATTAGATTCTTTTTATTAATTTTATTTAGGATAAACCTCCCTCGTACACATGTCACCCGATCCCTTAGTTGTACCATAAATAAATAAATTAATTAATTTAAATGGCCAATTTCCCTCACCCACCTAAAATCATTCCTAAAAACGCTCCTCGATGTCCCTTTATTCCCTTACATTCCTTTTAATGACTGGCTCCTTTCTTAAAGCCTAGTTGAGTTAGAAATTAGAAAGTTCTCTAGGCTAGATTCCCTTCTATGTTTCACATTCCCTTTTTCTTTAAGTTTCCCTTTTTGGTCTAAGTTCTGAATTAACAAGTTTGTACTTAGTCAACAATTAATCTTCTAAATATTTTAATCCTCCATTGAAATTTTTATTTAATTATTATGTTTGAATTTTCTTCATCCCCCCCTTGTCTATTTAGGTTTTTTTTTTGTTCACAAGTCCTACTTAGACCTAGGCTTCAATTTTCCAGGCTCGGAAAAAGTTTTTAAGGGAATTTAAATTATTAATCTTTACTCATACAATCATTCATTTTAAGATTGACCAGGTCCTAAGGAGACATAATTTCCTAGGTACTAGGTTCATTAGCTTATAGAGTTAAAATCACGACATGCCCTTCGATACGAACTACGTGCTCCAAGGGTGCCACTCGCTTGCATTCATGTTTATTTTACGCAACGTGCCCTTTAAGACACACTACGTGCTCCAAGGTTTCCACTCACATTTTGACTGATTTTGGTAGACATCAAATCCCTGGAGTCAATACTCCATCAGGTGACCTTGTGGGAGACTAAGGGTCTCTAAGGAAGAAGGACCTTGCCTTATTGCACGCCCTTAGAATTGTCGTGAGCAACTATCACAGTCTTCCCTCACGACATCGTGGATCTCTCAAACTAGGTAATTGTTAACCTACAGTTCGAGGCACGACGAGAGTGCTAGTAGGATGTGGTAGGGATGCTGCCACACCTCTCCCTCAATATATCTGGTTGTCGTGCGTGACCCCTCTACTCCAAATGTGAGTCTTATTAGCAAGCTATCGTCAACTTGCATCCATCAACAAACATGCCAACGATCCATAAACAACATCATATTATATCAGTCATATGTCACATATGCAATAACATAAATACACAAACAAAAAACAATCCACTCCCTGACTCGATCCAGAGTCCAAGGAGGTCCATCTATGCCGTCAACATCCTCAACCTATCAAGAGTCTTGCACACTCAGGAAAAACTAGCAATAGAACCTGTCTATACATAATAACATAACATAACATCATAAATCACAATCTCATCATCAGAATCCATAAGCGGAGAAATCACTCGTATAATGAACCGGATCACTTGCACGCAAGTGTCCTTAAAGAATAAGTCACATCAGAAGTGCGCACAAGATCGGGATGTTACATACACCCACTCTCATTTTAAACTTCATCCCATAGTTTTACAATATACAAATGCACAAATAAAGTATCTGACAATATCTAAATGTCTAGCCATCAAACAAAATGGAAACTGCTGACGCATATCATATGCGTCCTCCCAAGTAGCTGAGTGTGGACTATAATTGTTCTACTGGACCTTGACCTGATCGACAGTTTGACGTCGTAGTTGTCAAATGTGATGGTCCAAAAAGTGGATTGGATTCTCTGTGAGCACACGCTCACCCAACATCCGCTAATAACTCAAGTCAATCACATGCATAGGATCATTGACCTAAAGTCACACATGGATACAAGATAAACATTGCGCAATGCCTCTAGCCGCTATGCCATTCATAATTATGGTCGACACGATGCGCATCGACGAACCCTTCTCCCGATCCTGCGCTTCTTCCATTCCCTTTTGTATCATTTGTAAACGTTCTTTCAATTCTTGGATTGCTTTTGGTGCTACCAGGACCCCATCCTCGAGTTGATCCCAACTCAAGGCGTCTGAAACGATCGCCTATCAAGAAAATCAAATGGCACCATATTAATGGTGCTTTGATGGATGTTGTTGCACACAAACTCGACCAATGACTAGAACTATTCCCAACATTTCTATTGGTCCAACACACACATACGCAACACAAACTTCCCAAATTGGTTCGTTCCTTCAATCAACCTATCTATCTCAAGGACATGGTGTACTAAAGTTCAGTGGTATTCCCAAGGCCTCTTGGAAACTCGTCCAAATTGTCTTGCAAACACTGAATCCCTTATCAGATATAATTCCTTTGGTACATCTAGTAGTCTCAAAATCTTGCTGATATAAACTTTAGCTATATATGGTGCCTGATTTGTCATACGCATAGGGACAAAATGTGAACTCTTCGTCAGAGTGTCAACTGTCACAATAATCAGGTCGTGCCTCCTTGCCATCAATGACAATTCAACCATGAAGTCCATCGAAAAGACCTCCCATGTTGATTTAAGATTAGCGTGTGGCTGTAGCAATCCTTCCATATGTCTATGTTCAGCCTTCACCTGTTGACCTTCCAGACATCTCGCCATGCAGTTGACAATGTCCGCCTTTATCCCTTCCAGAAGAATAAGGGCTTAAGGTCGGTCCTTATCTTCATGACTCATGGATGAGCCATGTACATTGCTCTATGAGCTTCACATAAGATCATAACTTCTCAATTTGTCGTTGGGCGGTAAGTAAATCTAGTTATTATATCTCAAGGATCTGTCGTTGTCCACAATATAACCCTCATTTTTTGTACCAACATTCTGTCTTGCTTGAAAAATTCCTTACCCTCTATATACTAGTCAACGTCGTGCTATAGTTAGAATCCTTTCACATAGATACGTTTGAAGAGGTATCACTGAAAATATGCATGGTCTCCGACTCAACGCATCTGCCACTCTGCTCATTATTCCTTTTAAGTAGGGAATCTCAAAATTGTAATCGATAAGCAATTCTGACCAACGTCTTTGCTAAGCGTTCAAATCATTTTGCGTAAAAAGGTGTTGTAAACCACAATGGTCCGTTTTTAGTTCAATTTTTCATCCAATCAGGTAGTGTCTCTACACTCTTAGGGCATACATGATGGCTAACAACTCCAAATCGTGCGTCGCATAGTTCTCCTCATGCTTCCTTAACTTCCTAGAGGTGTAAGTGATCACTCAACCGTCTTTCCTCAAGACTCCATCTAAGCCTTCCTTGGATGCGTCAGTGCATACCAAGAATCCCTCATCCACGCCAGGAAATTTTAGTATTGGCACTATCGTCAACAACTCCTTGAGCCTTCGAAATTCTTCTGTGCATTTGTCGGTCCACACAAACTTCTAGTTCTTCTTCTGCAATTCCGTAGTTGGATTTTCTATCTTTGAAGAACCCTCGATGAACCATCGATAATATCCCGCTAAACCCATGAAGTTATGCACTTATGGGACATTCGTCGGTGTAGGCCACTCCATTATAGCCTCTACCTTCGCTGGATCCACGACGATGCCTTCGCCGGAGATAACATTCCCTAAGCAGTGAGTCCTCAAAATCTTTGCGAGCGCTTCCCATAATTTGTTCTCTCGCAACACTGTAGTACCAAGCATAAAAATTCATCTTGATCTTCAGTTATTCGAGAAAATATCAAAATGTCATCAAGGAATACTCGACGGTATTCAAGTAGAGTCTCCACGACCCATCCTTCTTCCGTAAGAAATTAACAGGAGCACTCCAAGGCAATACACTTGGATATACAAGTATTAGGTCCAACAACCCCTTCAGTTGCACTTTCAACTACTGTAACTCAGGGGTCGACATCCGATAAGGATTTCTTTCCATTGGTTCAGTTCCAGGTTTTAGGTCGATGGTAAATTCCATCTTGGCTTCGAGCGACACACCTAGAAATTCTTCTGGGAATCACGTCCACAAAATATCATACTACCATAAGGTTTTCTAATCCTTTCGCCACGCCCTTGATGTTCGACACTAAGTATGCATATAAATTGCATCCTTGTGCGTGATCTCTTGTAGCTGTAAGGAAGAATGAACCTCGGGGATACTGCCATTTTATTCCTACAATCACACTTCTCTGTCACTCATAGACGGTCAAAATCAACCACCTCACGTTACCGTTGAGTATCATATCATGCGATTCCCACCAATCCCTACCGATCATGAGACCTTAAGATAGTGACATAGGTAGGAATTTGTTACACTATCCCCAGGTTAGAGAAACAATTCATACCCCTTCCTCCAACCATCCGGTTGGTACCTGAAGCCACATCGACGAATATAAAATTGTCATGTTGAAGCCCTTACCCAAATACCTTTAGCGTGGTACTAGAATTAGAGCTCTCCATAACAACTAGGTATAAAAAATACTAATAGTTTGTTTGGCAATGGCACCTGATGCCTCAAGCACAGTGGGTTTGTGCTCAACCTGGCAGTTTTTTACCGTGGTCATGAATGAATGCTATGGGCCTTGCCCATCTCTTCTAGAATAGTGTGTCTTGTTGACTCGGCCGCTCTGGCCCCTTTCAACCAGACAGTCTCACTGGTAAGGTGAATATCCACATATCCATCGCTCACTTCCGGTCCAGTACTCCCGTCCTCGGAACAAAATTTGTTGGTCCACCAGCCTAAGATCCTGGTTTTAACTGCTGACAAGCCTAACGATGGCTACTAGCGGTGCTACCCTAGATGTGGTGGTACCCTCTAGGGAGCCCTCTGCCACGGAACCTAACGTCAAGGTGTCATGAACAAGGGTCCTATAGACGTATCTTGATACCAAGAGGTCTGGTCTGGATCACATCTAATGTTGCTGCGTACCAGATGTTTTCAATCCAAACGGTCTTGTAGGTGTTCTGCCCGTACTCCCGCGGTCAAATATTCCTTATCTAAGAGGCCTACTTGATTGCATCGTGCAACGTTCGAGGCATTTAAATTCTCACCTTCACACAAAATATGGAGTTAAGGCTGGTCATGAACTTGATGATCTCCAGCTTCTTCGTGTTCAGAAGCGGGGCATACTGAAGTATCTCCATACATCTAGTCTCATAGTCCGACACCATACGACCACCTTGTCGTAAGCTACTGAACTCATCAAGATGGTGCTCAATGAATTCCTCTCACAATTACTTCTCCCAGAACCATTCCTCAAACAATTCCCCTAACACGGCTTCAACGACCATGTATAGTCGACGTAGGAGCGCCTTCCTCCATAGAAGAGCGCTCCCCTTTAGATGAAGACTGCCTATGCGGGCCTTCGTGCTGGAGTTCGTAATCGTGAAGCACATTGCCTTGATCTCTAGCCATGCCTCGACTATTGAGTCCTCCGTGGCACTCATGAACTTAATCTTCTAGAGTTTTCCATGAATGCGACTAGTACCGACGGGGTGCGCTGTGGACCCTCATGGGTTCAGGTGCCCTGGAATTATCTTAGTACAAACAGTTAGTCAAGGCCTATAAAATTTCTCTGGAAGGACCTAGTCAGACCCAATGCATCCCATACGACAATCCACTCATTCTCAAGACTTGTTCTTCTCCTTGGGGGTTGGACCCATTTGGCCCGGGTACCACTGGAGGCGTCGCGCCTCCTCCCCTAGCACCACGTCACGAATATCTACGACGTCCTCTAACAGTGAGTAACTCATGGACATGTTAAAATTTTAATTAGTGCTAGGTTATTAATTCAAGTGTATAGTTCAGAGGAAGGCGTGACTATCCATAGTCGCAGGGTTGAATCCGCTCTGATACCATATGTAACGGCCCCGCTATTACGACGATAAAGCGACATACAACATGCAATTTTTTTTTTTCTTTTAAAGCTGCTTTAGGAAGTACACATCACAGTTTAGTAACTACAATGTTGAAACAAGTGCAATATAACAATGAAACAACATTAACGCATTAAAAATGATCATGGCACAAGCCGACATGTCATCGTCGAATGACGATACCCATATCGACACAATATCACAATAAAAAACAACCCATAACTAGTGCGTTTGTACAATTAATCATGGCACATGTGTATTACGAAACAAATCTTCTAGCTATGCTCAAGGGACAATCATCAGATAATGCCAAGGAAACAAGGTAATCACATATTAAAATTTCTATTAAGGCGCAAAAACTAGACACCTCTCATTCAACATAAACAAGGGCGCAAGGTAAAATTCATTAGATTATGGTACGAACAAAAACAATCAATCAATCCCAATTCATCATTTTCTCAAGGCGTAGTGTATTCAACATAAATTTCAATGCCTACTCCATGGAGAGTGAGAAGTATAACATCAATAACAATCATTCCTCACAATACAATCCCTTGTGCAAGAAACAAATGACTAAACACACAATCATCCATACATTGCATTTATTCAAGGCACAATATAATTATCATATTTATCAATCATACATCAACTTGATTATAATGGAGCAACCCAATGAACAAGTATCACATTGGTCCTTAAGAAAAATTTAACCCTTCTATCCATAATGGTCATAAAATTCACTTCTCAATTCCCATGAACCCATCAAGAGCTTACAAAATTGATATAAGATTTGACGGAATCTAAGGCAATGATTTATGAAACTATATATATACAATATGAAAACCAAAAGAGTACCGTATCCGACGATGAAATAAAAACCATAAATAGTAACCAAATATGATCACAACTCCTGCTGCAAGGAGAATGCATTCGAACAATGTTCTTATAGATATGCGGTGAAATAAAACCATAAATAAATAACCTAATATTTTACAAATTGAAATTCAATGAGAATACCGTAACCGATGATGGCTTGCTGATGTACTTCGACTGCTGGAGATCCTCCTCTCTCTCGCTTGCTAATCGATGAGACCTCACCGGTACCTCCCAACCAACGCTAGGGGTGCTCTTCCTCCCCCTGAGCCCCTCGAGCCACAAAGGGTCCACACACACAAACTAGGGAAAGCTAGCTCCCAACTCACCTCACAAGGTCGAGCTACCACTCTCTATCCGAGTTGGGCATGCCAACTCCCACAAGAAAAGCCATTCAAGAAAAATATCGGCAGTGCAACCTTATGCCTACTAGACGTGCCCATAGTCCTCCTTCGCCATTTCTTTTATAGAGTTTTCTTTGTGATTAGTTTCCAAAACCCTCATTAGATTCTTTTTATTAAATTTATTTAGGATAAACCTCTCCTGTACACATGTCACCCGATTGCTTGGTTGCACCATAAATAAATAAATAAATAAATTTAAATGGTTAATTTCCCTCACCCACTTAAAAGCATTCCTAAAAATGCTCCTGGGTGTCCCTTTATTCCCTTACATTCCTTTTAATGACCGCCGCCTTTCTTAAAGCCTAGTTGAGTTAGAAATTAGAAAGTTCTCTAGGCTAGATTCCCTTCTATGTTTCACATTCCCTTTTTCTTTAAGTTTCCCTTTTTGGTCTAAGTTCCAAATTAGCAAGTTTGTACTTAGTCAACAATTAATCTTTTAAATGTTTTAATCCTCCATTGGAATTTTTATTTAATTATTATGTTTGAATTTTATTCATCCCCCCTTTGTCTATTTAGTTTTTTTTTTGTTCACAAGTCCTACTTAGACCTAGGCTTCAATTTTCCAGGCTCGGAAAATGTTTTTAAGGGAATTTAAATTATTAATCTTTACTCATACAATCATTCATTTTAAGGCTGACCAGGTCCTAAGGAGACATAGTTTCCTAAGTACTAGGTTCATTAGCTTACAGAGTTAAAATCATGACATGCCCTTCAATACACACTACGTGCTCCAAGGGTGCCACTCTCTTGCATTCATGTTTATTTTACGCAACGTACCCTTCAAGACACACTACGTGCTCCAAGGGTTCCACTCACATTTTGACTGATTTTTGTAGATGTCAAACCCCTGGAGTCGATACTCCATCAGGTGACCTTGTGGGAGTCTTAGGGACTCTAAGTAATAAGGACGCTACCTTATTGCACGCCGCTTAGAATCGTTGTGAGCGACTATCACAGTCTTTCCTCACAACATTGTGGATCTCTCAAACTAGGTAATTGTTAACCTACAGTTTGAGGTACGACGAGAGTGCTAGTAGGCTGTGGAAGGGCTGCTACTACACCTCTCCCTCAATATCTCTGGTTGTTGTGTGTGACCCCTCTACTCCAAATGTGAGTCTGATTAGCAAGTTATCGTCATCCTGCATCCATCAAAAAACATGCCAGTGATCCATAAACAACATCATATTATATTGGTCATATGTCACATATGCAATAACATAAATACACAAACAAAAAAAAATCCAATCCCTGACTCGATCCAGAGTCCAAGGAGGTCCATCTATGCCGTCAACATCCTCAACCTATCAAGAGTCTTCCACACTCAGGAGAAACTAGCAATAGAACCTGTCTATACATAATAACATAACATAACATCATAAATCACAATCTCATCATCAGAATCCATAAGCGAAGAAATCACTCATACAATGAGCTGGATCACCTTGCACACAAGTGTCCTTAAAGAATAAGTCACATCAAAAGTGTGCAAAAGAGAGAGATGTTACATATGCATTTAGGAACATCAAAGAAAGATGGCCAATTTTTAAAGAAAAACATCGTATTGTTAGGCTTTCATTGGTAGCTGACCCAGACAAGTCAGACAAGCCAGAGAAGAGCAAAAGATGATTTAATTATTTAGTAAACCTAGTTTTTACCATCGTCGTAGCCTATCCCTATCGAAAGGTGCGACAATTAGAGTCGACGCAGTCTATGCATTGCTAGGGTGTGATAATCGCACTCAGTCTTAAGAATTTTTTTTCCACGAATCGTCGCAGCCTATACAAAACCAAGGTGTGACATTGTCACACTGCACTCTTCACCAGGGTGTGGCGATTCAGTTTTTCACAATCATTTCACTTTATCCTTCTCTAGGGTGCAACGATTTAACATAGTCGCACTGTATCCTTCTTTAGGGTGTGACGATTCAGTCTGCCCTATAGAAAATTGGTTTTCTGCCTTAAAATAGCCATATATCGAAATCCATGATCCGGGTCAGGCTGTAATTTTGACCAGAGACGTATAACATAGGGATACTCATGCTCACCAACAATATCCAAAACCCACATAATATTTTAGGAGATATAACTATTTTATCATATCTATAGTTTCCATAGAACCGTCTGTCATATCTCAGAATCCACGATCCGGGTTTTCAGGATCTTTTCAGAATAAATAGAAGGGATGGATGCGATGAAACTTATTCAATCAAGTCTGGTGATAATAATCACACCGTAAAAATATTTTTAATTGAAGCTGAAGTCCGCATTCCAACTCAAAAGAAAAGGATTGTATAATTTGACGATGACGACAAAAACAAAACCTACATCAGCACTTGAGAAGACCAGATGGGAGAACTGTAAGGATGAGGCCATACAAATACGTATTGAGTTAATCTCCACTAATCTATGGTTTCATGTTGCTGCATGAAAGAATCCAAATGAGATCTGGACCACCTTGGAATGACTCTTTGGAAAGCAGGATGAGATGCGAGGTCATATGCTTGAGGTAGAGTTGAATACCTTAGACCCTAAAAGTTTTGATAATATACATGATTTCTTTACTAAATTTAAATATTTGATTTTGGGCTTGGGTCAATGTGGTATTTACAAGTCTACACAAGAGAAACAACTTATTTTAACAATCTTGGCCAAGCTAGGACCAGAATACACTGTATATGTCTCCAATTTCCATTCTGGCAGATGTCTTTTTGGAAAAAATTTGAAAATTCCTACAATGGCTTAGTTCATTGAGTCTCTCACACAAGAGCAGACAAAAATCATACATATGGGGCTCATGAAAGATCCCAAAGAACATGCACTCACCATGCATGATGGAAAATGATCATCCAAACAGAACGAGAAGGAGAAACATAATGAGAAGGAGGGATATTCCAAACCCTTTAACGAGAAGTGCACTTACTGCAATAAACTGAATCATGAAGAATACACATGCACTTCAACAAAACAACCTTGGAAACTTCATTCTTGAGGGATTTAAGAAGCAGAAGGAAGAAGACCGTGCGCTTAAGAAAGGTAATCATCATGCTCTGGTTGCAATTAATTCCTCATCTGATTCATGGATTCAATATTCCGACACATCACATCATATCTCATCTAAAGAATAATTTCTTACTTCTTTGAGTCCATGCTCAAGAACCCCTATTCTCATGGGGGATGATACTCTAGTAGCAATAAGAGGAGAAGGGAGAGTGGAACTCCATAATGGAAGTTTTGATAATGTTTTACGTGTTCCAAATCTTTCTATGAATATGATCTTAGTTTATCAGATCACTCAGAAAGGTGAAAAGGTTGAATTTACATCATATCCAGTTTCAGTAACTGACACACATGACAATTCCATCATTGCAATTGGTGAGGTGGATCACAAGTCAAGGTTGTATAAATTCACTAAGTTTTCTGATGATGAATCCTATTTTCTACTTACACATAAGGAGAGTACTTTTCATGCACCTCCAGTGGAACATGCATATACTCTTGTGCTTCCATCAGTTTCAGACATCAGAGATGATTCCATACACTCAGATTATGTACATGGAAATAAGCAGGTAGTACATCTAGATAAGAAGCCAACTCTGAAGCTTCAACAGATGCCCAAGAAGGCACAATTCACACTTCAGGCAACATGTATCCTTGCAGGGAATCCATTGGATTCAAGGAGGACTCGATATCAACATGGGGATCCTTCTCATGTACTTTTAGCTTTAGTACCTGCGATGCCCATGCATTGCTATATGGTTCAATATTCTTATCCACAACTCTACAATGAGGCTATGGGAAATCTATTATGGAAAGAAGCCATGCAAAAGGAGTATGACTCACTCCTAAAGAATCAGACTTGGCATCTGGTTCCACTTCCACCAGAAAGGAATATATTCAGATGAAGATGGGTCCACATGATCAAGAGGTACACAACTAGACAGGTTGCCAAAGGACTTCATAAGATCCATAAATATTTCTACATCTTCACGAAGACTTTCAGTGCACAGAAGTTTTAGACTTTGCAGGATCATCTTGCAGTGAAGAACATAGTTGCCTAACAACTACCTTTTCTTCTTTTGATGCATTGTCTTTTGAGGGGGGGTTTTGTTCCCACATGGTTTTCCCTCTTTCATCATTTTTATTAAGTGTTCATTAGTTGAATTGTACATGAGTACCTAATATGGCCTAGTAGCCTAGACTCATTTTTTACTCCATAGTGATGTTCGGGGGTGGGGGTGTTGGAGAAATTTCTATTTTCGACACACTATTTCAGTGGGAGTTAACTTACTAGTTCTATTTTAGAATTTCTAATTTTAGACCATCACTATTATGCATGCATTCCTAAGATAGGATTCCATTGTCTATATGAGTGAATATCACTCACTCATTGAACATATCAAAATATACATTGATTCTCATTCTTCATATTGTATCTCTCTTCTTTTTCTTGATAAGCTTTGTTTGTGTATGCTTTAGCTAGGTCTCCTGTGCAGGTTTCCATGAAACACTGACACTCAGGTCTATTTACTCAGTGTGGCCTATTTTTGTTATAAACAATAACCTTCCTCCTTGGATGTCAATAAAGAGGGAGCACACAATGTTGGCAATAATTGTTCCAGGTATTTGTTTACAAAATTGTTTTGAACGTTGCATTTCATTTTTCTTATTCGTTGCATAATTACTTATATATATACAAGGTAGTAATTATGTCTACTTTCACCCAATTAGGTAAGTACCAAGTGAAGTATATGAATGTATATATTTAGCCTCTTGTCAATGAGATACTAAAGTTATGGGCTGGCATCACTATGTATGAAATCTCTAGACCAATAGGGAAATTGCAATTTCAATTCCATGGAATACTGACATGGACAATTCATGATGCCCTAGGGATAACACATTTTTGTGGTATGTAACATATTGATGGAATTTAATGTATATATAATTTTATGAAAATATGATGCATGCTTCTTAAATATCAATTCCTCGTTATATAAATAATACTGACATTAATCCATATAATCTTGCAGGTCTTCAAACAAAGGGTAAATTTGCATGTCTAGTTTGTGGTCCTAGGATGAAATCGTGCCATTCAACAAGTCTAGGAAAGGAGGTATTTGATGAGTATAGGAAATTTCTCCCTAAGAATCATAGATATCGAACTACACAAAAATATCTTTTCAATTTGAAAGAAGAGACTGGAATAAAACCACGAAGAATGACACCTCACCTATGGAAGTTGGAATATAATAGATTAAACCATCAAGGTAAGAATTAATTTAGTCTATGTGTCTGCATATATATTAATATTTACTATTTTAATTTCTATCAAATTCTATTTATTGTATCTAACAATTATTGTTGTAATCTCATTAATTGTTTTTCATAAATGCCGTCAAGGCATTAATGGGATTCCACGAGTAATGAAAAGTTATCCTGTACAATTCAACAAGTTTCCCTACTATGAGCACCTACAAGTACTAAGCGCATTTGTTTGATATAATGCATATCAGGAA
>ML793603.1:177520-191330 GCA_009831015.1 Picea engelmannii
CACTGTTATTATGGGGGAAAACATGTTCTACCAATATACCAAACTTGTAATTAATGTTTTCCTTTTTATATCTTTAACATACATTTTAATAACTCATGCTTCTTAGATTATTTTCTAACATTCTAAATTTTCATGCATCTTATAATGTGGTAGGGTGATTGTGGGAAGGCACCGACTATCTTGGAGCATGTATAACAATGATTTTCATATCAATTATTGCTTACAATAATTGAATTAACATGCTTATTGTTTGATGTAGACGAGCACACCGTTGGAGCAGGATGCTACATGGAATGAAATATATGATTCCATCAACTAGGGAGAAACAATTCAAAAGGCCTTGAGAAAGGAAAATAAGGAATACATTTAATTGGCTAGGTCTAGGCCACTTACAGAGGAGGGCAAAAAAATGATGGATATTTTAAGGTAGGATATAGAACAATATGGGGTAAGTGCAATTAAAAAAAAAGACTATTTCAGACATATATTGATTTATGGATTATTTTATTTGATATCATTATATGAACAATACTCTAACATTTTATTTCTATAGGAAATTTTGCATCCGACAGAACAACCTGGTCATGGGACACTTCTGGTGGTAGTGATGCACAAAACCCACAACATCCTAGCACAAGCCACATATCTGCGAGGGTATTTTCCTCTCCGTCTGTGGCTCATAGGACTGAAAGTATTGGGGCCCATGAGACACCCTCACCACACACGCTAGTTCATGATCATGAGGGTCTGCAAGGGGAATCACATGAGATTATTGGTTCCACACAGCCAAATCAGATGCATTGTTATCATGGGGAAACACATGTTGAAATTTTGGGAACACTCTCCATCAACTTGTTGGTGGACAAAAACTTGGTTCCCTTGAAGATACAAAAAATCCCAGGTATTTTTGAATATGTTAAATAGTTCCTACCATTTGATTGAAACCTACATCTTTGATATTATTTTAATCTAATTATCATATCATTTTTTAGGAAACAATATTTTTTATAGGACCTTGCACGACAAGGCTCTAAAGATCTTCGGGCCCACTATTCGCACACAATGGAATTACCAGAATAAATATTTGAAAAATAATCTTATATACCATATGGTCGGCCTGTTTGGTGATATATTCAACAAGTTTGAAACCACCTCGAGGGCCAATACATATTTGAAATATGCCAGAGATCAATATATGGTTCAATTGAAAAAGAACCCTAAGTATGATCATCCTCTAGCCATTCATGAGAGGGAATGGAAGAATATACAGGAGGAAGCAAAGGAGAGCACATTAGCAAGTTTGTACTTAGTCAACAATTAATCTTTTAAATATTTTAATCCTCCATTGAAATTTTTATTTAATTATTATGTTTGAATTTTCTTCATCCCCCCCTTGTCTATTTAGTTTTTTTTTGTTGTTCACAAGTCCTACTTAGACCTGGGCTTCAATTTACCAGGCTCGGAAAAAGTTTTTAAGGGAATTTAAATTATTAATATTTACTCATACAATCATTCATTTTAAGGCTGACTATGTCATAAGGAGACATAGTTTCCTAGGTACTAGGTTCATTAACTTTCAGAGTTAAAATCACGACGTGCCCTTCAAGATGCACTGCGTGCTCCAAGGGTGCCACTGGCCTGCATTCATGTTTATTTTACACGATGTACCCTTTAGGACGCACTACGTGCTCCAAGGGTGCCACTTGGTTTTTTTATGGATTTTGGTAGACGTCAAACTCCTGGAGTCAATACTCCGTTACGTGACCTTGTGGGAGACTAAGGGCCTCTAAGGAATAAGGACCATGCCTTATTGCGTGCCCATTAGAATCATCGTGAGTGACTGTCACATTCTTCCCTCATGACATCGTGGATCTCTCGAACTAGGTAATCGTTAACCTATAGTTCGAGCCACAACGAGAGTGCTAGTAGGCTTTGGTAGGGCTGCTGCCACACATCTCCCTTAATATCTTTGGTTGTCGTGCGTGACCCATCTACTCCAAATGTGAGTCTGATTAGCAAGCTATCGTCGGCATGCATCCATCAACAAACATGTTAGTGATCCATAAACAACATCATATTATATCGATCATATGTCACATATGCAATAACATAAATAAGCAAACCAAAAACAATCCACTCTCTGACTTGATTCATAGTCCAAGGAGGTCCATCGATTCCATCAACATCCTCCACCTATCAAGAGTCTTTCACACTCAGGAAAAACCAGTCAATATCACCTGTCTATACATAATAACATAAAATAACATCATAAATCACAATCTCATCATCAGAATCCATAAGCGGAGAAATCACTCATATAATGAACCGGATCACTTGCACGCAAGTGTCCTTAAAGAATAAGTCACATCAGAAGTGCTCACAAGAGCGAGATGTTACATACACCCACTCTTGTTTTAAACTTCATCCCGTAGTTTCACAATATACAAATTCACAAATAAAGTATCCGACAATATGTAAATGTCTATCCATCAAACAAAATGGAAACTGCTGAGGCATATCATATGCGTCCTCCCAAGTAACTGAGTGTGGACTATAATTGTTCTACTGTACCTTGACCTGATCGACAGTTTGACACCATAGCTGTCAAATGTGATGGTCCAAAAAGTGGATTGGATTCTCTGTGAGTGCACGCTCACCCAACATCCGCTAATAACTCAAGTCAATCACATGCATAGGATCATTGAGCTAAAGTCACACATGGATACAAGATAAACATTGTGCAATGCCTCAATAATGAGGCACAACTAGCCGTTATGCCCTTCATAATTATGGTCGACGCGATGTGCATCGACGAACCCTTCTGCTGATCCTACGCTTCTTCCATTCCCTTTTGTATCGTTTGTAAACGTTCTTTCAATTCTTGGATTGATTTTGGTGCTACCAAGACCCCATCCCCGAGTCGATCCCAACTCAAGGCGTCTGAAACGATCGCCTATCAAGAAACTCAAATCGCACCATATTAATGGTGCTTTGATGGATGTTGTTGCACACAAACTCGGCCAATGACCAGAACTATTCCCAACGTTTCTATTGGTCCAACACACACATACGCAACACAACCTTCCCAAATTGGTTCGTTCCTTCGATCAACCTATCTATCTCAAGGACATGGTGTACTAACGTTTAGTGGTATTCCCAAGGCCTCTTGGAAACTCATCCAAATTGTCTTGCAAACACTAAATCCCTTATCAGATATAATTCCTTTGGTACATCTAGTAGTCTCAAAATCTTGCTGATATAAACTCTAGCTATATATGGTGCCTGATGTGTCATACACACATGGAAAAAATGTGAACTCTTCATCAGAGTGTCAACTGTCACAATAATCAGGTCGTGCCTCCTTGCCATCAATGACAATTCAACCATGACGTCCATCGAAATGACCTCCCATGTCGATTTCAGATTAGCGTGTGCCTGTAGCAATCCTTCCAGATGTCTATGTTCATCCTTCACCTGTTGACCTTCCAGACATCTCGCCATGTAGTTGACGATGTCCGCCTTTATCCCTTCCAGAAGAATAAGGTCTTAAGGTCGGTCCTTATCTTCATGACTCATGGATGAGCCATGTACACTGCTCTATGAGATTCACATAAGATCATAACTTCTCAATTTGTCGTTGGGCAGTAAGTAAATCTAGTTATTATATCTCAAGGATTCGTCGTTGTCCACAATATAACCCTCAGTTTTTGTACCAACATGCTGTCTTGCCTAAAAAATTCCTTACCCTCTCTATACTAGTCAACGCCGTGCTGTAGTTAGAATCCTTTCACATAGATTCGTTTGAAGAGGTATCACTGAAAATATGCATGGTCTCCAACTCAACGCATCTGCCACTCTATTCATTTTTCATTTTAAGTAGGAAATCTCAAAATCGTAATCGATAAGCAATTCTGACCAACGTCTTTGCCGAGCGTTCAAATCATTTTGCGTAAAAAGGTGTTGTAAACCACAATGGTCCGTTTTTAGTTCAAATTTTCATCCAATCAGGTAGTGTCTCTACACTCTTAGGGCATACATGATGGCTAACAACTCCAAATCGTGCGTCGCGTAGTTCTCCTCATGCTTCCTTAACTTCCTAGAGGTGTAAGTGATCACTCAACCATCTTTCCTCAAGACTCCATCTAAGCCTTCCTTAGATGTGTCAGTGCATACCAAGAATCCCTCATCCACGCCAGGAAATTTTAGTATTGGCACTATCATCAACAACTCCTTGAGCCTTCAAAATTCTTCTACGCATTTCTCAGTCCACACAAACTTCTAGTTCTTCTTCTGCAATTCCGTAGTCAGATTTTCTATCTTCGAAGAACCCTCGATGAACCATCGATAATATCCCGCTAAACCCATGAAGCTATGCACTTATGGGACATTCGTCGGTGTAGGCCACTCCATTATAGCCTCTACCTTTGCTGGATCCACGATGATGCCTTCGCTGGAGATAACATTCCCTAAGCATTGAGTCCTCAAAATCTTTGTGAGCACTTCCCGTAATTTGTTCTCTCGCAACACTGTAGTACCAAGCATAAAAATTCATCTTGATCTTCGGTCATCCTAGAAAATATCAAAATGTCATCAAGGAATACTCGATGTTATTCAAGTAGAGTCTCCACGACCCATCCTTCTTCCGTAAGAAATTAACAAGAGCACTCCAAGGCAATACACTTGGATATACAAGTATTAGGTCCAACAACTCGTTCAGTTGCACTTTCAACTACTGTAACTCAGGGGTCGACATCCGATAAGGCTTTCTTGCCATTGGTTCAGTTCCAGGTTTTAGGTTGATGGTAAATTCCATCTTGGCTTCGGGTGACACACCTAGAAATTCTTCTAGGAATCACGTCCGCAAAATATCATAGTACCAGAAGGTTTTCTAATCCTTCCGCCATGCCCTTGATGTTCGATGCTAAGTATGCATATAAATTGCATCCTTGTGCGTGATCTCTTGTAGCTGTAAGGAAGAATGAACCTCGGGGATACTGCCATTTTATTCCTATAATCACACTTCTATGTCACTCATAGATGGTCAAACTCAACCACCTCACATTACCATTGAGTATCATATCATGCGATTCCCACCAATCCCTATCGATCATGTCGTCATAAGACCTTAAGATAGTGACATAGGTAGGAATTTGTTACACTAGCCACATCGACGAATATAAACTTTTCATGTTGAAGCCCTTACCCAAATACCTTCAGCGTGGTACTAGAATTAGAGCTCTCCATAGCACCGAGGTATAAAAAATACTAAAAGTTCATTTGGTGATGGCACCTGATGCCTCAAGCATAGTGGGTTGGTGCTTAACCTCACAGTTTTTTACCGTGGTCATGAATGAATTCTATGGGCCTTGCCCATCTCTGCCACATTAGTGTGTCTTGTTGACTCGACCGCTCTGGCCCCTTTCAACCAGACAGTCTCACTGGTAAGGTGAATATCCACATGTCCATTGATCACTTCCGATCCAGTACTTCCGTCCCTGGAACAAAAGTTGTTGGTCCACCATCCTAAGATCTTGGTCTGTTCTGTTGACAAGCCTAACGATGGCTGCTAGCGGTGCTACCCTAGATGTGGTGGTACCCTCTAGGGAGGAATCTTCCACGGAACCTAATGTCAAGGTGTTGTGAACAAGGGTCCTATAGACGTATCTTGATACCAAGAGGTCTGGTCTGGATGACATCTAATGTTGCTGCATACCAAATGTTTTCAATCCAGACGGTCTTGTAGGTGTTCTGCCCGGAGTCCCGCGGTCAAATATTCCTTATCTAAGAGGCCTACTGGATTGCATCGTGCAACGTTCGAGGCATTTAAATCCTCACCTTCACACAAAATCTGGAGTTAAGGCCGGTCATGAACTTGATGATCTCCAGCTTCTTCGTGTTCAGAAGTGAGGCATACCGAAGTATCTCCATACATCTAGTCTCATAGTTCGACACCATACGACCACCTTGTCGTAAGCTACTGAACTCATCAAGATGGCGCTCAATGACTTCCTCTCACAATTACTTCTCCTAGAACCATTCCTCAAACCGTTCCCCTAATACGGCTTCACCGACCATGTATAGCCGAGGTAGGAGCGCCTTACTCCATAGAAGAGCGCTCCCCTTTAGCTGAAGACTGCCTATGCGGGCCTTCATGCTGGAGTTCATAATCGCAAAGCACATTGCCTTGATCTCTATCCATGCCTCGACTATTGAGTCCTCCGTGGCACTCATGAACTTAATCTTCTAGAGTTTTCCATGAATGTGACTAGTATCGACGGGGTGCGCTGTGGACCCTCATGGGTTCAGGCGCCCTGGAATTATCTTAGTACAAACAGTTAGTCAAGGCCTATAACATTTCCCTGAAAGGACCCAGTCAGACCCAATGCATCCCGTATGACAATCCTCTCATTCTCAAGACTTGTTCTTCTCCTTGGGGGTTGGACCCATTTGGCGCGGGTACCATTGGAGGCGTCGCGCCTCCTCCCCTAGCACCACGTCATGAATATCTACGATGTCCTCTAACAATATGTAACTCATGGACATGTTAAAATTTTAATTAGTGATAAGTTATTAATTCAAGTGTATAGTTCAGAGGAAGGCGTGACTATCCACAGTCGCAGGGTTGAATCCGCTCTGATACCATATGTAACGGCCCCGCCGTTACGACGACAAAGCGACATACAACATGTAATTTGTTTTTTCTTTTAAAGCTGCTTTAGGAAGTACGCATCACAGTTTAGTAACTACAATGTTGACACTAGTGCAATATAACAATGAAACAACATTAACACATTAAAAACGATCATGGCGCAAGCCGACACGTCATCGTCGAATGACGATACCCATATCGACGCAATATCACAATAAAAAACAACCCATAACTAGTGTGTTTGTACAATTAATCATGGCACATGTGTAATACAAAACAAATCTTTTAGCTATGCTCAAGGGACAATCATCAGATAATGCCAAGGAAACAAGGTAATCACATATTAAAATTTCTATTAAGGTGCAAAAACTAGACACCTCTTATTCAACATAAATCAAGGCGCAAGGTAAAATTCATTAGATTATGGCACGAGCAAAAACAATCAATCAATCCCAATTCATCATTTTATCAAGGTGTAGTGTATTCAACATAAATTTCAATGCCTAATCCATGGAGAGTGAGAAGTATAACATCAATAACAATCATTCCTCACAATACAATCCCTTGCACAAGAAATAAATGACTAAACACACAATCATCCATACATTGCATTTATTCAAGGCACAATATAATTATCATATTTATCAATCATACATCAACTTGATTATAATGGTGCAACCCAATGAACAAGTATCACATTGGTTGTTAAGAAAAAATTAACCCTTCTATCCATAATGGTCATAAAATTCACTTCTCAATTCCCATGAACCCATCAAGAGCTTACAAAATTGATATAAGATTCGGCGGAATCTAAGGCAGTTATTTATGAAACTATATATATACAATATGAAAACCAAAAGAGTACCGTATTCGACGGCGAAATAAAAACCATAAATAATAACCAAATATGATCACAACTCCTACTGCAAGGAGAATGCATTCAAACAATGTTATTAGAGATATGCGGTGAAATAAAACCATAAATAAATAACCTAATATTTTACAAATTGAAATTCAATGAGAATACCGTAACCGACGATGGCTTGCTGATGGACTTCGATTGCTGGAGATCCTCCTCTCTCTCGCTTGCTAATTGCTGAGACCTCACCGGTACCTCCCAACCAACACTAGGGGTGCTCTTCTTCCCCCTGAGCCCCCCGAGCCACAAAGGGTCCACGCACACAAACTAGGGAAAGCTAGCTCCCATCTCACCTCATAAGGTCGAGCTACCACTCTCTATCCGAGTTGGGCATGCCAACTCCCACAAGAAAAACCATTCAAGAAAAATATCGGTAGTGCAACCTTACGCCTACTAGACGTTCCCATAGTCATCCTTCGCCATTTCTTTTATAGAGTTTTCTTTGTGATTAGTTTCCAAAACCCTCATTAGATTCTTTTTATTAAATTTATTTAGGATAAACCTCCCCCGTACACATGTCACCCGATCCCTTAGTTGCACCATAAATAAATTAATTAATTAATATAAATGGCCAATTTCCCTCACCCACCTAAAAGCATTCCTAAAAATGCTCCTTGATGTCCCTTTATTCCCTTACATTCCTTTTAATGACTGGCGCCTTTCTTAAAGCCTAGTTCAGTTATAAATTAGAAAGTTCTCTAGGCTAGATTCCCTTCTATGTTTCACATTCCCTTTTTCTTTAAGTTTCCCTTTTTGGTCTAAGTTCTGAATTAGCAAGTTTGTACTTAGTCAACAATTAATCTTTTAAATATTTTAATCCTCCATTGAAATTTTTCTTTAATTATTATGTTTGAATTTTCTTCATCCCCCCTTTGTCTATTTAGTTTTTTTTTTGTTCACAAGTCCTACTTAGACCTAGGCTTCAATTTTCCAGGCTTAGAAAATGTTTTTAAGGGAATTTAAATTATTAATCTTTACTCATACAATCATTCATTTTAAGGTTGACCAGGTCCTAAGGAGACATAGTTTCCTAAGTACTAGGTTCATTAGCTTACAGAGTTAAAATCATGACATGCCCTTCAATACGCATTATGTCCTCCAAGGGTGCCACTCGCTTGCATTCATGTTTATTTTACGCAACGTTCCCTTCAAGACACACTACGTGATCCAAGGGTTCCACTCACATTTTGACTGATTTTTGTAGACGTCAAACCCCTGGAGTCAATACTCTGTCAGGTGACCTTGTGGGAGACTGAGGGACTCTAAGGAATAAAGACCCTGCCTTATTGCGCGTCGCTTAGAATCGTCGTGAGCGACTATCACAGTTTTCCCTCACGACATCATGGATCTATCAAACTAGGTAATTGTTAACCTACAGTTAGAGACATGACGAGAGTGCTAGTAGGCTGTGGCAGGGCTGCTACCACACCTCTCCCTCAATATCTTTGGTTGTCATGCGTGACCCCTCTACTCCAAATGTCAGTCTGATTAGCAAGTTATCGTCAGCCTGCATCCATCAACAAACATGCCAGTGATCCATAAACAACATCATATTATATCGGTCATATGTCACATATGCAATAACATAAATACACAAACAAAAAACAATCCACTCCCTGACTCGATCCACAGTCCAAGGAGGTCCATCTATGCCATCAACATCCTCAACCTATCAAGAGTCTTACACACTCAGGAGAAACTAGCAATAGAACGTGTCTATACATAATAACATAACATAACATCATAAATCACAATCTCATCATCATAATCCATAAGCGAAGTAATCACTCATACAATGAACTGGATCACTTACACGCAAGTGTCCTTAAAGAATAAGTCACATCAGAAGTGTGTGCAAGAGCGGGATGTTACATATGCATTTAGGAACATCAAAGAAAGATGGCCAATTTTTAAAGAAAAACCTTGTAATGTTAGGCTTTCATTGGTAGCTGATGATGTCAATCCATTTGGTGATCTCAATGTTGGATAAATTTCTATTTTCGGCACACTAGTTTAGTGGGAGTAAATTGACTAGTTCTATTTTAGACTTTCTAATTTTAGACCATCACTATTATGCATGCATTCCTAATATAGGATGTCATTTCCTATATGAGTGAATATCACTCACTCATTGAAAAGATTAGAATACACATTTATTCTGATTCTTCATATTGTATATGTCTTCCTTTTCTTGACAAGCTTTATTTGTGTATGCTTTAGCTAGGTCTCCTGTGCAAGTTTCCATGAAACACTAACATGGTATAAGAGCCAAGCTGCTTGGAGAAACCTAGAAAATCCAGAGAAGAGTGAAAGAGGATTTAATTATTCAGTAAACCTAGTTTCTACCATCGTCGTAGCCTATCCCTATCGAAAGGTGTGACAATTAGAGTCGACGCAGTCTATGCATTGCTAGGGTGCGACAATCGTACTCACACTTAAGAATTTTTTTTCTAGGAATCATCGCAGCCTATACAAAACCAAGGTGTGACATCATCACACTATACTCTTCACCAGGGTGCGGCAATTTAGTTTTTCACAATCGTTTCACTTTATCCTTCTCTAGGGTGCGACGATTCAACATAGTCGCACTGTATCCTTCTTTAGGGTGTGACGATTCAGTCTGCCTTATAGAAAATTGGTTTTCTGCAGTAAAATAACCATATCTCGAAATCCATGATCCAGGTCAAGCTGGAATTTTGACCAGAGACGTATAACGTAGGGATACTCATGCTCACCAACAATATCCAAAACCCACATAATATTTTAGGAGATATAACTGTTTTATCATATCTATAGTTTCCATAGAACCGTCTGTCATATCTTAGAATCCACGATCCGGGTTTTCAGGATCTTTTTAGAATAAATAGTAGGGATGGATGCAATGAAACTTATTCAATCAAGTCTGGTGAAAATAATCACACCGTAAAAATATTTTTAATTGAAGCCGAAGGCCGCATTCCAACTCAAAAGAAAAGGATTGTATAATTTGACGATGACGACATAAACAAAACCTACATCAGCATTTGAGAAGACCAGATGGGCGAACTGTAAGGATGAGGCCATACGAATACTTATTGAGTTAATCTCCACTAATCTATGGTTTCATGTTGCCACATGCAAGAATCCAAATGAGATCTGGACCACCTTGGAATGACTCTTTGGAAAGCAGGATGAGATGCGAGGTCATATGCTTGAGGTAGAGTTGAGTACCTTAGACCCTAAAAGTTTTGATAATATACAAGATTTCTTTACTAAATTTAAATATTTGATTTTGGGCTTGGGTCAATGTGTTATTGAAAAGTCTACACAAGAGAAACAACTTATTTTAACAATCTTGGCCAAGCTAGGACCAGAATACACTGTATATGTCTCCAATTTCAATTCTGGCAGATGTCTTTTTGGAACAAATTGGAAAATTCCTACAATGGCTCAGTTCATTGAGTCTCTCACATGAGAGCAGACAAAAATCATACATATGGGGCTCATGAAAGATCCCAAAGCACATGCACTCACCATGCATGATGGAAAATGATCATCCAAACAGAATGAGAAGGAGAAACATAATGAGAAGGAGGGATATTCCAAACCCTTTAATGATTCTTCAAGTTCCAAAGACTCTTAAGATTACAAGAAGAAGAAGAAGGGAAAGAAGTGCACTTACTGCAATAAACCGAATCATGAAGAATACACATGCATGAAGAAATAGATCGATCTTATGGCACATGCACTTCAACAAAACAACCTTGGAAACTTCATTCTTGAGGGATTTAAGAAGCAGAAGGAAGAAGACCGTGCACCTAAGAAAGGTAATCATCATGCTCTGGTTGCAATTAATTCCTCATCTGATTCATGGATTCAATATTCCGGCACATCACATCATATGGGATCTAAAGCGAAATTTCTTACTTCTTTGAGTCCATGCTCAAGAACCCCTATTCTCATGGGGGATGATACTCCAGTAGCAATAAGAGGAGAAGGGAGAGTGGAACTCCATAATGGAAGTTTTGAGAATGTTTTACGTGTTCCAAATCTTTCTATGAATATGATCTCAGTTTATCAGATCACTCAGAAAGGTGAAAAGGTTGAATTTACATCATATCCAGTTTCAGTAATTGACACACATTACAATTCCATCATTGCAATTGGTGAGGTGGATCACAAGTCAAGGTTGTATAAATTCACTAAGTTTTCTGATGATGAATCCTCTTTTCTACTTACACATAAGGAGAGTACTTTTCATGCACCTCCAGTGGAACATGCATATACTCTTGTGCTTCCATCAGTTTCAGACATTAGAGATGATTCCATACACTCAGATTATGTACATGGAAATAAGCAGGTAGTACATCCAGATAAGAAGCCAACACTGAAGCTTCAATAGATGCCCAAGAAGGCACAGTTCACACTTCAGGCAACATGTATCCTTGTAGGGAATCCATTAGATTCGAGGAGGACTCGATATCAGCATGGGTATCCTTCTCATGTACTTTTAGCTTCAGTACCTGCGATGCCCATGCATTGCTATATGGTTCAATATTCTTATCCACAACTCTACAATGAGGCTATGGGAAATCTATTATGGAAAGAAGCCATGCAAAAGGAGTATGACTCACTCCTAAAGAATCAGACTTGGAATTTGGTTCCACTTCCACCAGAAAGGAATATTTTTAGGTGAAGATGGGTCCACATGATCAAGAGGTACACAGTTAGACAGGTTGCCAAAGGACTTCATCAGATCCATAAATATTTCTACATCTTCACGAAGACTTTCAGTGAGCAGAAGTTTCATACTTTGCAGAATCATCTTGCAGTGAAGAACATAGTTGCCTAACAACTGCCTTTTCTTCTTTTGATGCATTGTCTTTTGAGGGGGGGTTTTGTTCCCACGTGGTTTTCCCTCTTTCATAATTTTTATTAAGTGTTCATTAGTTGAATTGTACATGAGTACCTAATATGGCCTAGTAGCCTAGACTCATTTTTTACTCCATAGTGATGTTAGGGGGTGGGGGTGTTGGAGAAATTTCTATTTTTGACACACTATTTCAGTGGGAGTTAAATTACTAGTTCTATTTTAGAATTTCTAATTTTAGACCATCACTATTATGCATGCATTCCTAAGATAGGATTCCATTTCCTATATGAGTGAATATCACTCACTCATTGAACAGATCATAATACACATTGATTCTCATTCTTTATATTGTATCTCTCTTCTTTTTCTTGATAAGATTTGTTTGTGTATGCTTTAGATAGGTCTCCTGTGCAGGTTTCCATGAAACACTGACACTCAGGTCTATTTACTCAGTGTGGAACATTTTTTTTATAAACAATAACCTTCCTCCTTGGATGTCAATAAAGAGGGAGCACACAATGTTGGCAATACTTGTTCCAGGCATTTGTTTACAAAATTGTTTTGAACGCTGCATTTCATTTTTCTTATTCGTTGCATAATTACTTATATATATACAAGGTAGTAATTATGTGTACTTTCACCCAATAAGGTAAGTAACAAGTGAAATATATGAATGTATATATTGAGCCTCTTGTCAATGAGATACTAAAGTTATGGGCTGGCATCACTATGTACGAAATCTCTAGACCAATAGAGAAATTGCAATTTCAATTCCATGGAATACTGACATGGACAATTCATGATGCCCAAGGGATAACACATTTTTGTGGTATGTAACATATTGATGGACTTTAATAGTATATATAATTTTATGAAAATATGATGCATGCTTCTTAAATATCAATTCCTCGTTATATAAATAATACTGACATTAATCCATATAATCTTGCAGGTCTTCAAACAAAGGGTAAATTTGCATGTCTAGTTTGTGGTCCCAGGATGAAATCATGCCATTCAACAAGTCTAGGAAATGAGGTATTTGATGAGTATAGGAAATTTCTCCCTAAGAATCATAGATATCGAACTACACAAAAATATCTTTTCAATTTGAAAGAAGAGACTGGAATAAAACCATGAAGAATGACACCTCACCTATGGAAGTTGGAATATAATAGATTAAACCATCAAAGTAAGAATTAATTTAGTCTATGTGTTTGCATATATATTAATATTTACTATTTTAATTTCTATCAAATTATGTTTATTGTATCTAACAATTATTGTTGTAATCTCATTAATTGTTTTTCATAAATGCCGACAAGGCATTAATGGGATTCCACGAGTAATGAAAAGTTACCCTGTACAATTCAACAAGTTTCCCTACTATGAG
>ML793603.1:221106-244212 GCA_009831015.1 Picea engelmannii
ATATATATATATATATATATATATATGGTAATTTGGGTTGTAGTTCATTCATTAGATGAATAGAAAATATTATGAGATTTTCATGAATGTTGGAAATGAGTGGTTGATATGCCATGTTTCATTTATATTTTAATAATCAAGAAAGATGTATTGAACTTTGAATAAAAATGAACTATTTGGTTCTAATGGTTAAAGAAGCTTAGTGATTTGTTTAAGTTGAAGTCTTTTTTAGATACACAACATTGCCTACAATAGGAATTTGCAGTAATTCAAATATTTTGAGATAAAAATGGTGAACTTTGCAAGGGACAGTTTATAATATGAATAGTTTTAAGAATAATTTTCATGTGGTCCACATCGAACAGTTTTTGATAGTGTAAAGGTTCCATGCATCCCTATCTGATCTATTGAGTTTTCCATGTGTAAACTATGTGGATTGCAACGGTTTGAGTGTATTGGCCACATCCTGTTGAGTATGACATTGAATGGAAATTTAAAATCATTGGTTGGCACTTCATGTTGTCGTTGATCCATCTGTGCAGGGGTGGTGGTGGAATTTTTCGGTGTTGACACTGCTATCGCACAAGTTGTAAGTTGGTAAAATCCCGACCCAACCACCAAATAGTGACAACTAAGAGAGAACCTACCCACTTTCACCTTAGGCAAGTGTTCCCATCACTTTAGAGGTGAAGTGGTCACCTCAAGGGGGGAATCCCGGTGACCCTAGGGGGAAATGCGATGGAAAATGTGATGTATGAGTGAATACCCCTATAGGTCAATTTTCTATGTGTGGAGAAGGGCTTGAGTAAGGTCTTGATGGTAGCCAAGAGTTGCCAAGAATTAGTAGACCTTGAAAATATTGATTGTACTTGCCTGAAACACAAGGAAAATAACGATACAAGCCCAAGTATATGATGGAAATGAAAATTAATATTTCTGTCCCTAGTTGCAGCAGTTAGTAAGAATATATATCAGCAATAAAAATGGTAATGAATGCTGCAAAATAAATTGCTAAAAGTCTAGTTGAAAAAACAAGAGATGAACTAGAAACAACTAGATAAAATCAAACAAGATAACATTAGATTTTAACAATGAAAGAAGGCTATAATAAAAGGTGTTTGCAGAAATATTTTGCATCCTTATGGCTATATAAAAATATTTGTTACAACAGTAAATTCAACCACCAAAACTCACAAAGAATCCACTTAAAAAATGCACTAGACCAAGTAGAATAAAGTGGAAAACTCTTAGCTGATTTTGACGGTTGAAAAGCAAGTTATGAGTGAGAGAAAGTTAGGATTTCTGCAGCCCTAATGGTTGAATATGAAATTTTATAACAACAACAATCCATTCCCATTTATAGGGGATGCCCTATTGGATAAGAGGTTCTCTAGGCACAATAAACAAAACCGAGATTGCAGAAGGTTGAAATGACTGAAAATCACGTTTCCCAATGCAACTATTTATTTCTCCAATGCAAAATTTTCAGATTAGTGCCTTTAAAATTGGGTAAATGGAGTCTTATAATAAATATTTAGATAAACAAAGACCTTAGGGGTGTAATCCCTTTTACTTCCTAGGGTATTCCAATCAAACTTAAGGTAAATCTAAGAGGGTATACACACTCGTATTCCTCCTAGCAACCCTTGAAAAATAACTTGTAAACATTAGAAAATTAGATAAATATTAATGGAGGGTGTATACGACATACTCCTCCTAGGGTTTCAAACAACCATAACCAATAAAGAGCAATAAATAACTAACAATGCTGTTTTTTCTTTACCAATTCCGAGAGAGAGAGAGAGAGAGAGAGAGAGAGAGAGAGAGAGAGAGAGAGAGAGAGAGAGAGAGAGAGATCAAATCCTAGTTTCACCAAGCAAATTCACCATAAGCATCAAGAGAACAATCATCCAAGAGGTGCACATCACTCCTCATCCATTCACCAAAATATAACATCATAAACAAATTTCACAAGAGATAAACACCATAATTCCCAAGAATAGCGAAAATTTCAGCCAAGTACTTCTCACAATGGGAGAGTTATGTTATGAAATGAGATTCACATGATCTCTATTTATACAAAAGTCTTAAAACATAGTTTGTCCACTTAGAAAGGGTATAACATAAGACAATGGGTCAAAAAACTTGATCTTACCCCTTGAAACAAATAATGATATTTAATTTTCACTTTAACATATTAGAAATTCTAAAAATAAGATGACATCACCCCTTTAGGGACGTTTTGACACTTTTCTAAGTCATTGGAGGAGAAGAAGGAAGTAGTTAGGTCTCCTTGATCCTAATCATCATTTTCTAGGGTCAATATATGTCTCCTCTAGTCAAAATATGCCAGGTGTCAATGTGAAATAACTCCACCATCAAACCCCCTCAAGCATGACATCAAGCATAAAAAATGTGACGTTTTTCCTCTCATAGGAAAATCATTTAGGTAATAGGGGCTGGGTAAGATCCTCCATGATGTCATGTAAATTTCCAAAGGCATGTCTCTATGATCCAGTGTGCAGGCCTACAACATCCAACCTATGGGATCTGTACCTCATGGAATCCCAAGCTAGGCTTGTTCTCCCAAAATTGGCCACCAAGGAAGGTCCTACAAAAAAAAATGGTACACCCTCTAAAGATCTCAAGTCAAAGATATCATGACAAGTGTAAACCACATCTAATAAACAAGGAACCTAAGCACGTGCATCAAAACTACCACATCAAATTAAACAAATGCTAAAAAACCCTATACAATTGACCAAGTTTAAGTATGGGAGGGGTGTCATAAAATCCCTGTTAGGTAGACCAAAGCCCACAAGTAGGGGATGCTCCCAAGGAAGGCCTTTCAAGGTTATGTAGTGGATGATGAGATGGAAGGGGTTTAGACTTCATAGGTCAATGAGTTTCATGACATACAAGGGCTCATATTATCTCATTTATGAGTGACTTTGTAGAGGGTGTGTGACACATTCGTTTGTGATGCTCTTTTTCCAAGCCCATCTTCTTTCCATTCTTTCTTATTATTTATTTCATGTTTTAAGGAATGAGTTTAAGGCCACTATCTTGGCTTGGTTCCCAGACAATGTCAATGCCATTCACAAATACCTCACATAAATGAAAAGGATGGCTCATTATGAGACCCCCTTTCTCTCAGTTGTGTAATAGAGAGCCACTACCCTGGATTGGTGACCAGATGATGGTAATGTCATATCGTTAAATACCCATGATCATGATAGGCCAACTTGTGATGAGACATCCCATCCTCCAACTAATCCCTTAAGCATTCACTATTTTTGTAGGTACCCATTTCTTATAGAGAAGCATTTCATTACTTTCTCGGGGATCCTTGGGTGAAGGATTTGGAAGGTCTATATTTAGGATTTTATCTTTTTAGCCAACAACAATCCCTCTGGGCCTTCAACCCCTTCTTCCCATGAAATGAGGTACATGCCCTTCTTGGGTCACTAAAGTCAAAGGGCCTAGAATAGGGAAATATGATGGGAATGCAATGAGTATAAAGTGGTAAGTATGGTCGGGAATGGTACGATAACCCCTTAAGGGACCCCCAGTAACGAACCTTCCTTGAAGGTTTTCCACTTACTAGGAAACCTATGACACTCACCAAGGTGAAACATGGTCAAAATCATAATGTCCAAGTAGGTGTTCTATAATCAAAAGAATCTTAAATACAACATGTTTAAATTCCTCAAATATTAGGGTGATTACCTACCACAATACCTAACTTGTACCACATGGAGAAAGACCCATCCACCTTCTAGAAGCTGGCTGGTGTGGTGGATGCGCTGACAATGAATCATAATGTGGTGATAGAGTGAGCTTCTGTATGCGCAAGTGGACATTGCTAGTCACGTGGTCTCTCGACAATACATATCTACAACCTGAGGGCCTCGATACATCATCTCCTTAGTTATCCCACAAAATGGGGATAACAATCACTTACGTAGGTCACAATGTTAAAGATTGTGTTATGCCCAAAAGGGTGGCACAAATGTCTATGGCCATGCTTGTGCTGCTTGGCACTGAACCTTGTGTCACACTAAAGTTGGGTTTGGAACTTGAACTAAATGTTGCATAAGGTGTAGAAGCTACATGTTGAATAGGTAATATGCCAAAAAGGGTTTGTGTGTCTTTGTTTATATCAATTAATCATGGCTAAATTTAACGCATTTAATTTTACCCACTTGGAAATTTTCACTATGGTTAATCATAGTAAATTCTAAATAACAATTCATTTGGTTCAATATAAATTCCATTTCATTGGATTATAATCCATCAATTGAAAGCATAAACTTTTCAAGCCATCATATATAACATATGAATATATCAATCGGTGTTGATGGGATCATTCATAGAAATTAAGGAAATTGTTAAAAATAGAGATGGGATTACTAACAATTAAAGACAATTCATAGTAGTAAGGAAATGTTAATTATTAGAATTGATTTCATTGTTACTAGAGACCATAACCAAATGAAGACATGCCTACTAGTTAAAAGTATAATAATCTCTATAAACATTACCAAGTAATGAGTGATCATTAAAAGATGCCAATACGTTATGGTACTTGTGAGTGAGACAACACAATTATTATGTCTACTACTAATGGTAAAAAATGAAAGCAACTCAAATTGGTTATTAATAGAAAAATGCAACCCTCTAGTTTCTAGTTGTATGTGGTAGTATTTGTTACTATGTTTAACAACACATGTTGACCTCTATTTGCAAGATAGTCACTGGCTTTGTGTCTTTCCCCTACATTTGTCACACGTATTTTATTTTTCTCTTGCAAAAGCCTAACATCTTCAACTACTTGGTGTAGCCCTCTTGGAATTGTCTTTCCTCCTAGCTTACCCATTTTCACCTCAATCCAAATTGCATTATTTAAAAAACAATCTAACTACATTAAGACAGTAGGGTAATATTTGCTACATGGACTTGAACATAACATACTAAAACTAAACACATGTTAGATCCTAAGTCTCAAAACCCCAGGGCTTGTTGCTTGGCACCAAAAAGGTTAGATCCTAAAACATAATTACATAACATACTAAAACTAAACATAGGTTAGGTCCGAAGTCTCAAAACCCCAGGGCTTGCTGCTTGGCACCAAAAAGTAGAGAATCATATAATTACATGATATTTTCCATGTCCTCAATATTTATGGGATACTACAAAATAGGGGCATGATGAATCCTGCCATATTTGATCATTAAAATCAACCCAATGATTTCATAACAATTGTATTAAATCCAATCCAAAATTTTATTTTTGGGAAAAAGGTGAAGTTGGATAGCATGTTGGTAGAAATGTTTTTGAAAACTACAAAATCCTGTCGTAAGATCCAATCGCCCTACTCATACTGAATTGTAAAAACTAGGTAGTGCCCAATTGAATTTGTTTGTTGCATGTGAATTGAATAACATCCACCAGATTATACTCAATTTCTGAAGAGAAAACTTTACTACCACCACCAATTCATTAGTATGACATTTTCTACGTTGTGAGTATCAACCCCTTCATATAATGGAGAAAGTTCGTATCCCACCTACTTCCATAAATATTTTTGATAGGACCTTTGAACCCACCCTCGCACTTTATTCTTTGAACCATTGGCTATGGTAAATGGGTTGTGTGTATCACCTCATTGAAGCATGCCTCCCCTTGTTCAAATTTCCTTGCAAATTTAGCTGGAGTTTCTTTCCATGCATTAAGACCCCGAAGGTTATGGATGTATTGAAAATCATTGAATTTTTTCTCTTTATTATGTATTCTCTCATGGATTTGTTGCAAACTAGGTTTCATTTTCTTGCTTATATTACACAGGCCCTTTGTTATGATATCAAAAGCTTCTAGAATCTTGACTTGTGAGGAGGGGTCTTCCTTGATTAATATTAAGCCCAAGTAGACAACCAGGATCTTAGCATTGTTATTTTTTGTGGTGACAAGTCCCCGTGCATATTTTACTAGTTTGCATTTTCTTACTTATATTACATAGGTCCTTTATTATGATATCAAAAGCTTCTAGAATCTTGACTTGTGAGGATGGGTCTTCCTTGATTAATATCAAGCCCATGTAGACAACTGAGATTTTAGCATTGTTATTTGTTGTGGTGACGAGTCCCCGTGCATATTTTACTAATTTTTGGCTTCGAGGTCAAATATGACCCCCCTGTACCTTTTGCCCCTAGAATAGTCACTCTTTTATCTATTCACTATCGCAATTATTTTGTGGGATGATGAAGGATTTGCTTCTTTTGTTCACCAAGAAGTTGAGGCATATATATTTTTTATGCAAGTTCAATAAAAAGTCCTACATGACTTTCTTCGAAAACACACACACACACACACACACACACACACACACACACACACATATATAGTTTTCAGATCATCAATGACCCCATTCGTTGATGGTTCGACTAATGTGGCTTTTTTCCTCCCAGGAAAAAATGTCAGATATACCCTTGTCATTTTTTTCGTCGAAGTTTGTCAATTTTTTGTCGAAAGTTTGTCAATTTTGCGTCGAATGTTTGCCACATTTTCGTCGAAGGTTTTTCACTTTTTTGTCGATGGTTCAACTAACATGTCTTTTTACTCCCCAAACAAAAAATGTCGGACACATAATCTTCTTGTCATTTTTTCGTCGAAGGTTTGCCAATTTTTTGTCGAAGGTTTCTTACTTTTTTATCGAAGGTTTGTCACTTTTTCGTCGAAATTTTATCACATTGTCATCGATCTTCTGATGGACCAACGATGACCAAGTGATGTGATTGTGATGAACTTATTGGAGCACGTTAGTCACTCTTACAATGAATTCATTTTCCATATTGTGATGAACTTTATAATGTCGTAATTGTGACAATGTGGCGACAAACATGCGTCAATAAATCATTGGAAAATGGGCCCAATGTACTAGTGAGAGAATCAAATAAATTTTCTATAATAAATTTGTATTTATAATGTAATTATTTTTTTTGGATATAATCATTGCATTGATGTGTTGCATCATTTAAATAAATATACTAGCTGATTATAACACTTTTCATTGTAACAATGAAAATCATCCATATATTTTAATTAACAACATACAATTTTACCACAATGGACAATGCAATAGAATATATGAATAAGAAACACTTTTCCATGCAAAATGGGACACCATAAAAGTCTAGGATAATCAAATTGTCAATAAATATTTGTTACATTTATTGGTAACATGTCATCATCCAGTTGGGACAATATGTCCACACTAAACACAATGTTTGAGTTTCACATGCAAACATTCCAAAATATACATCTTATAACATCCAATTTTGGTGATCGTTGTTCATCGCTTGAACTATTGTCATTGCTCAAGTTGCTTGCATGCCTAATTTCTTCATCACTTGTAGGAGATGTTGTATTGGGGTTATTTAAAATATTTGGTTGATTGGTTTGATTTTGACACTCCACCTCTTCATGTTTCATCTACAAACATATAAATAAAGTGTAATGAATATATCTACATTTATATTATACTATACATGATGCAAAAATTGAAAAGTGTACCATAGTAGTGAATGTTTCATAAACAATACACATTATTTTGAAGCCATGATTCATGCCTTCTCACAAGATATATTCAATTAGCTCCACTCCATACTTTGTTACCTATGATTTTTATATGCCATGACAAAGCATATATATAATTAAAGGTTTTTTGTTCCATTAATTATAAAATAAGAGGAGTAAACCAACATAGCTATATGCAAATTGTTCAATTAAATTTTGATACACAACATATACGCACAACCCATACTTAATCCAATGTCAATCAAATGTTCATATGTCTCTTTTTTGTATGTTATCACTTGTTTGAAAACATCTATGGACGATTGTAAATTAATTAAAATATAAATACCACAACAAATCTAAAATCTTAAAAGTAAGGAAAATGTAAGTACCCACAAACTTTGCGATCAACCATTTTTTTCCTTGTTGTCCTATCGTATGTGTTGAATGGGTTTCATTTTGTTTTCATTTCTACAACAATGGAACAATTGAATTTTTTTATTTCATGTGATAATTAAACTCTCAATACATAAAAAAATCATTGATTACATATGCTTTGGACATTGTTGTTAGGATGGCTACTCTTGAAATGCAATTGTACTAATTTCTTTGACCATCTCCTTGTAGATGTATTTCAACATATCTATCAACATGTTTTAGATCTCACCTCATTCATCCTTTGAAATTTTATCAATCTTCGAGAAAAATGAAAAAACACAATAAACATATCAATTAATATTTATAAGAAAACAAGTATAGCAAAAATATTAATTTGTTAATTTTTTGGATGAGTATATGCATATTATAGAAATAAATGTTTAGCGATAATGCTTTTAAAATAATTTTTTTGTTATTGTATGTTTTTTTCTATTGCAAGTCTCACAGGTCTCACTAACCATTGCTCCCGAAACACTTGGTGTAGTTTATATATAACTTGATTCTTGGAGTCATTGGAATGAATTTTGTACTGTAAGTGAAAACAATGTCTATACGCTCTTTCTAGTATATCCCTCATAGTTTTATAAAAATATTCTCCCCTCTCATTTACTTCCCGCACCACTCCAGATGAACCAAGGACCAATTCATCATCATTTACATCCTTCATAATTTTTATCTTCTTAGGATGATCTTCTCACCTTTAATGTGCACATTTTTGTTGCTTGATATTTCGATGCATTGATGACAAATGCGCACATTGTTGTTGTTGTTTAATTATTATTATTATTATTATTATTTGGTTAAATTTGACTCATGGTGTGCCCTTCAAAGTAAAGTGCATTAGTGCACTATGTTGACTTAAATGAATTGTTGAAACAATTTACAACAAAAATAGAAGTGAAAACCTTTGCAATTAAGATTTTGTGGAGGTTATTGCAAATGATTATTGTTAATGTGTATCATAATTTAGAGCATAGGTGCATTTAGAATATACATACACACTGGTGCAATAAATGTGAATTAGGTGCACCAATTACTTTAAAAAGACCTTCAAAATTTTGTTTGAAGTTAGAATTATATATGCATCTCAAACTTCTTTTAAAAATGCAGATACCTAAATTATAGTACTCCATATACATACTGATTATACATGATTTGGTGGGACATTTTCCCTTTGTTATAGTACAATACCTCTTAATATTTTTTCTAAGAGAATTATTTCAGCACATGGATAAATTAAACTCAGATGATATAATTGTTTAATCTAGCTACATATGTATATTATCATTTGAAACATGCATACAACATGAGTGTGAAATGTATGATTTGAAATTATACAAATGAAACTTAAACTACCACATAAGTGATGCATCATTTGAAATTATACTAACAATGCTTAAACTCACACCATCTACTTAAAAAAGGATTTCAAAATCGTATTTGAAGTTAGAATATTACATGCTTCCCACATTTTCTTTTAAGAATGTAGACATGCATTGATTGTGATTTTGGATTAAATGCAGGAGAAGAAAAGGTGATAATATCAAATGTTAAATTATTCAGATTCTTGCTCAATCCATATCGTTCTATGAACACCAGAATTTGCAACCTATTTCATAGGAATCAAGCATAATTGAGGTTTACCCTTAGAAGAATTTTTGTATAAATCATGTGGCATTATGCCCATGATTTTCACAGGAAAAATGAAATGTTTGGGGTCTGAAAAGATCTAACATCCTCCGCTTCCTTCCACGTGACTTTCGCTCACTCGTCGTGCCATGCAAGTTTGCACCAAGCATTTTGATCCACGTCACCCCTGCGCATACGCTATTGGCTCACCACCTGCTGCGCCTGAATTGGTCACATAAGAAGATCTGCATAACCTCGAGGTGTCAAAATTGACTCACAGAAGTCGTTGGCACCGTCTGAGAACAATTATGGGTGTCAGGCCTTGTCCTGATCCCGATGAAGGAAGTTATTGAGAATGAGAGCAGTGGTTGAGACCTCGTCTCATCACATAAATGGAAAGCTAGAAAGGATTTGCATATTTGAGCTTGCATCTGACAGAGAGTTACATGCACAGTTTGACAGAGAAGGTCCAAACGGAAGAGCTCACGTCTGACAATATAATATTGTCTGCACAGTCTGATAGAGCAGACGCCGACTGAAAAATTTGAATGCAACAATCCGATCACACTCCTGATGGTTGCAACAATTCTTTATATATATAGGCAGTTTTAATATTTTGTAAGGGTCGATGGTTGAGCTAGGCTCCCTTATTGTAATATTTTGATGAAGAACTATGGTTCTCTGGTTATGTAACTTGATTTGAGACTTCTTGATTAATCTAAGTCAGATTTATTCTTCCATCTTATTTGCCTCTAATACTGAGAGAGTTCATGATTGACTGATTCACATGGATTGTTGTAACTGTATTATGATGAATGTTTGATTATAGTGCTGTTATAATGTCTTTTAGTTTCCTTGAAAATTTGAATTCAAGAGGATCTTGTGTTTGAGTTTTTTCCTCCTTAGGTTGCTGAAAGACCTGATGTCCATAACAGACCTCTACACATTCTCACCAAATTCTTCCTCCTATTCACCTTTACTCCAACTTACTGACTGAAGTTGATACAAGACCTCAATTTCTTGTGCATGCCAACCCAAATTTTCTGAGTTAGAACATCATTATCTCGAGTCTTATCCATTTGACCTTCTTAAAACTAATTTACATTTATTGTATAACTGATGGGTACTGGGCTTATCCTCATTACAGTTTGAGGGTGATTCCTAGTGCTAACACATTCTAAGTTCATAAATTTCTACCTTGTTGTTTTCCATAGTCTATATTTTGATTATTTGATTGAATTTATGATACATTTACACATGCATTTGAATAATTGTGCATTTGATCTTTGCAGGACATTGTTCGAGATCGAGTTTGGATGCACATGATATCCCACCAGTATAAAAGTGTCAAAATCTCATATTAGGAGCAAGATATGGTAGGTAGATGGTAGATTAAATTGGATATCCACTTACCCCTCCAGTTGTAACATGCCATATTCCAATAACCATTATGGGATAATGGTACTTCACCATGAATTGGATTTATTTTATGACACCCCATTCATATGTGTCTATTCAAAATGTAAAGGGTTGAAGGTGAATGCTCGGTGTGTCACACTATCTCATTATATTAATGATCAACTACCCCAAGTGTGTCTAATACTTTCCACTAGGGTCAAGGATCAAATAAGTGAAACATAAAATACATGTAAGGAACGCTTCATATACTCCTCTTTTTAAAAGTTGGAAGCTGAGTCAACTATGTTTCATCCTAAATTGACCGACACATCTCTTTTTGTTGAGTCAAATGAGACTTCTAGTTATCCAATATAAGATATCGATACTACCCAAAAAATCTCTACTAGGAGATCTAAAAACTTGTATGAGTTGAGAACAAGAATGTTCAAGTACACACCAAGGTTGGTTCAATTGTTGGAGGGTAGAAATGACTTTTATCTTGGTATCCATCTACAAAGTAAATACCAAACATGTTACAATCACACTTTGTATGGAACTTGACCATCTTCCCTGCTCGTGACCAATGTTGGTACCAAATTCTCCTTTTGTGGGAAAAATTACATGATGCCAAGTCTAAAATAGATGTTGTGAATCCTAGGTTGTTTCTCCTTTCACATGTATTTGTTCCTCCTAAACAGTAAGCGACACTTATTCCATTTTGTGGTCCTCTTTATTGTTGGTTTGATTAATTTAATATTGTTAAATAAAAAACATAGATATTTCCATGTATAGTATCTGCATGAATGGTTATGCTTCTTGTTATCACACAATCTGTAGCTTGGGAAAATCCCAACCGAATCCATGGAAGTGTGACAACTATAGGAGTACCTATCCACTGTCACCTTAGATGGATACTCCCCTCACTTTAGTGATGATAAAATTATCACAAGGGGGGAATCCTGGTGACCCTAGGGGGATTGAGATGGAAAGTGAGATGATGATCAATGAGCACCCTTATAGGTCAATATTAGAAAAGGAATAAGGCTTGAGAATGATTCTTGTAGATGGAGAATGGTTTCCAAGTGTTGTACCTACAAAACAATGTTATCCTTGCCCGAAACAAGATAAATGATAGATATACAAGCCTTGAATCAATGGGGATCAAGAAAGAATCTTTTTTGTACCAAATTGCAACAGTATGGAAATGCATGTATCAACAAAAATTTATTACAATAGTTGCAAATCCAACCATAAAAATCAAGTACAAGATGCTGGAAAGAAAGCTAGTAATAACTAGTTGAACTTCCAATGATTTAGCCAAGACTTTTGTAACAATCCTTCCATACACAACACAAAATAAGCTATTATAATGAAGTGACAGTTTTTCTTTTTTTGTAAAACAAGTAGAAATACTCATTTAGTTATTACATCATCAAGAGAATTAATTTAAGATAACAAGTAATTGATCTATTCTTATTCACATTAACTTCACAACACAATCATGATACTATTATCAATAACATTTTTATAAGACTAACATGTATAAATCACTAACATTAGATCACACGAAGAAAACATGGATAAACTATGTTTACCCGCCCAATCCTACCCTACAAGCTTAGGACCTTCAAGACACATAATCAACGCTCAAGTCCAGGATTCATATGATTTATTATGACCATTAAAGGTCACTTGACTCACAACTGTTCTGAGGAACATGAGGATATTTATACCCATATCCCATCCTATTCAAAATTTCAACTAGATCGACAATAAATGACTAAAAAAACAATCTTCTTAAGCAAAGAAACATACATTCATCAAGGATTAAGGTAAACTTTCTTCCATACATACACAACTATAATCTATAATCATCAATGACTAAGGAAAAATATTTTATCTATGTAAATGATCGAACAATTCAATAAAATAAAAACTACTTAGATGCATAGCGAGTTTAAATCTTCTAGCTAATCACATTATACAATGATCATCAACTTAATCATCCATCAACATTATGGTTGCACAAACTTTACCTTTGTTTAATCTGAGGCACAAGTAGAAGTTGTAATCAAAAATTGAATTTCCGTACCCATTTGCCAATATTAAGTCGTTAGCTAAAACTATTATGAACAAGTCATGAAAATAATCCTAATTATGAATATATAATTAGAACAAATTTATTATAACATCTTACGTTATCACCTTGTATCTTATCTCTGATAAGCCTAAAATATTCTTAATGTCAACAAAGGGTAGATCACTAATGGAACTCTTCATATTGTTCACTAGTATTAGTTACTAATACAATTCATTAATAGAATGATAAGTACATGATCCAAGCATTTTATTTATGTCTTACACTTGATGGATATTTATTTTATAGCCAAGATCGATATTAATCATAACTAAATTCACTGAAGTCATAACCTTGTACTTAAGGTTCGATTTCTTGGAGATGGGTGAGAGGCGATGGCGCTTCAGGCATTCCAGAATCCCTTTGATCCAGGCAACCATTGGGTAACTACTGGTCCTCACTGAACGACTCACCCTCCTCCTTTATTGCCGGCAGGTTACTGAGGTGGGCTCCGTGTAGGTCGTTTTCTCCTGTAAAGCTACAGGACAAAGACTCCTTCTCTGTTTTGGTCGGTACCCGCATTCCGAGCCTCGGGCTTTCTGATCAGCGCATGGTTTTTGTCTCTTTGTCCAGCTTACTTGGTGTCTCTTTGCCCAGCTTTACTTGGTGTTTTGTCTCTCTGATTGGTTACCCCCTATTGACCTGGAGTACATCCAGGGACCTCCAACCTTTGATTTGAGTCCCACTACAGTCAGATCTCTCCTTCTTTTGTCTTGACTCCCCCCACTGGGCCGACAGTTAGCTTCCCCCTACTTATAACATGGAAAATCAAACAAATCCTCTTATGCAGCCCTCAGATGAACTTGTCTGGAAACAGGAGGGCCTGTTTGAAAAAATAGACTCCCTTGAATCCAAGCGTTTGATTTTTCCCTCCCAGTCATCTTTTTCAAACTTATCCACTATTACAGCTGTGAACCCTGACGATAAAACTCACCCCCATCAGTCGTTTTCTCCTGCATCGAAGCCTGTTCCTCATACATCTGACAGGTCCCTTCCTGAAACTCTCCCAGCTCCCCAACAGTATCGCTCTGGATCCCGCATTGACGGTTCTCTCCCCCATAAAACTTTCGGTGGTCGAAAAGTCTGGAAAGCCAACAAAAACTCAAAGCGACTGGTGCTGGGAGATGGTGTGGGATTTGAAAACCTTGTTATGATGTCGACCTGCACTCTGGTGGGACGCATCTCTTACAGACACCTAAGCCATCTATCTCTGGATGACTGGTTAAAAAGCAAGTGGTCTCCCATTTTAGGCTATTTGCCAAGAGTCCAATACCTCAAAAAAGGCTGGATCTGCTTTCATTGCAAGTCCCCAGATGATGCCTCCCTTCTCCTCTCTTCTTCGTGGGTTTTCGGAGGGAGCAGTTTAATGCTTAAGCGTTGGAGGCTAGCATTCAACCCTGACACTGAGTATTTTCAACACAGACATCTTTGGGTTCTTCTCCCAGGTCTCCCGCTACATCTCTGGAACGAAGAAGCACTGAAAGCGATCGACAATACCCTGGGGACATTCGTTGCTCATGATTTGCAGCTGCTCAGTGGCTCATTGAGGAAAATGGGAAGAGTGCTTGTTGAGATTGATATCACGACAGGACTCTCAGAAACATTGGTGATAGACTGGAGAGGACAGAAGCATTATCAAAAATTGGACTACCTCGGAATCCCATTCCGATGCAATCACTGTCGTGAAACTGGACACCTCCGTCGAGATTGCCCGGGTAAGTCTACTACCGATTACACTGAGGAACTAGATATTTTTCTCCACCCCCCTGAATATACGGAGGCTGACCCCTCACTGGCCTACCTTGACTCGCCTCAACGCCCAGTCCTCCAACCCCTGATGGGTCAACCTGTTGAACCGCTGTTTAAATTAAACCTTCTCTGTCCCTCACTTCTAAAATCACTTTCAGAAAATGAAAAGAACTCCTTATCTGACTTTCCCTGGCTCTCGGCCACATGCACTGTTTCCCCCTCACCTGTTATCGAGGATTCCCTCCTTACATTTAGACCCGATTCTCTGAGGCATTACCACACTTCCTTGCCGGGATCGCCCGCAGTTCAGATTCCTTCCCGTGATGAGAACAACCAGCTCCTTTCTGACTCGGCCAAGTTGTTACAGCCTACCTCCGCACCCTCGGATAGCCTGCATATTGATACAAACAACCCCTCATCTCTCGCTGAGTCCCCCCCACAGCCTCTGGGTTTTAGCCAATTGGAGGAGGACGATGTTACCCTATTAAAGGTGTTAAACTCATCGGCTTCTCCTGGTTTACTACCGAGTAATCTCTCCCCTTTACCTATGTACCGTGGCAAACAGCTACATATTCCAACCATTGACCCGGGTCCTTCTTCTTCAAATCTATCCGACAAAACCACTAAAGCTCATGCCTGGTCGCGTGGTATTGGATTGGAACTTTTCCCTCTCCAGACACGCAGCTCCAGGAAGAAAAAAGAGGAAGTGAGTATTAAGCCAGCTGCTACTAATTGTCCCTCGCAGGACGAAAAGGCCCTTAGAGCTTTGAAGGCCTTGGCGAGAACAAAATAATGATTGTGCTCTCCCTAAACATTAGGGGGATCGGAGGACCTCTCAAGGTTGCCTCCTTCCAAAGATTGCTGGAGAACACTAAGCCAGATCTCATTTTCCTTCAAGAGACCCTGGCTTCTGACCTTCTTTCTAGAGACTTTTTGCACCTTTTCAGACCTTCATGGATTTCCGCAGCTGCTAGCTCCCTAGGGAACTCTGGGGGACTGTTAGTTGCCTGGAACCCGGACCTCCTTTCACTAAGATCTTTTATGATGAAGGGGGGCATCCTTTTGACTGGACACTTTCTACCCACAGGTCAGGAGATGGCGTTTCTCAATGTCTATGGCCCCTGTTCGAACATACCACACTTCTAGAAACTCTTGGCAGAAAGCGGACTGCTCTCTCTGCCTAATCTTATTCTTGGTGGAGACCTAAATATCATTCTGACAGCAGAAGAACATTGGGGTGGACCATTATTGCCAGGACATTCGGAGGCTTCCTACAGAGCACTGTTTGCTGCAAACAACCTGATTGATATCAAGCCTTCGTGTCTGACCCCAACTTGGAAAAATGGACGCTCAGGTAATGATGCCATTGCTAGAAGGCTTGATCGATTTTTGGTGGCGGAGGCATTTTTGTCTTCGGCAACTTGTCCTTCTTCGTGGGTGGAGTTCCCCTTTGTCTCGGACCCTGCCCCGATCCTCCTTCAGTTGACGCCTCCAAAGCTACACTGGTCGACTCCTTTTAAGTTTAATCACCATTGGCTCGAGCATGCAGACTACTCGACTTTGGTCCATCAGGTCTGGAGGGACAATTGCTTCATGGATGAAGTAAACCCACAGCGACGACTGGTATGGAAACTACAAGTCCTTAAGAAAAAATCAAAGTTGTGGTTTATGGAGTTTAAAATAGCACAGTCGTCTCGACTCATAGATTTGGAATCTAAAATAAAAGAGCTTATTCATAAAGTGGCCCAATCGACCTTGACTGAGGCGGATTCGACTTCACTATCCGCTCTTGAACTGAACAGATCCTCTATCCTGAGGGATCAAGAAAATGCATGGAGATTGAGGAGTTGTGCGACTTGGTTAAAGAGCGGTGACTCTAATACCAAGTTTTTTCACCATTTGGCAAGTTTTAACAGAAGCAAAAAATCGATCTGGACAATCGACAGCGAGGAAAAGGGGACCTTACGTGGGCATGAGGCGATAAAGGCTGAGGCAGTGACTTATTTTAAATCACAATTCAAAGCTTCCAGCGACCGTAATATTCGGGAAAATATCACTACAGCCGGCCTCTTTTCACATTATTTTTCAGCTGAAGAGGTTACAAAACTTTATAACCCTGTTACACTTTCAGAAATCAAAGATATCTTGTTTCACTTTAAAAGGGAGAGAAGTCCCGGGCCGGATGGCTGGACTACAGAATTTTTCATCTTTTTCTTTGATCTCGTAGGCGAGGATTTACTTCAGATGGTGGAGGACTCCCGATTAAAGGGTCATATATCTGGAAGCCTCAACTCTACGTTTTTGGTTCTAATCCCGAAAACTGACAGCTCGCTATCCTTCAATGATTTTCGACCGATCTCCCTCTGCAACCTGATCTACAAGTTGATCTCAAAATTCATCGCCAACCGGATCAAACCCTTCCTTGGAAGGAATCTCTCGGCATAACAACTCAGATTCTTAAAAGGCAGAAGAATCCAGGACGCTATAGGGGCCGCCCATGAATGCATCCACAACATCAAGCAGAAAAACCTAAAAGCTTTGATCATGAAACTAGACCTTAAAAAAGCATTTGACAACATTGATTGGGAATTCCTGAGACTTGTTCTTTATTCTACGGGATTTGGTGAAAAACTCTCTAATTGGATCCTTGCATGTGTCACTAGTGCCAATTTCGCTGTTCTAATCAATGGTGAGGCCACAAGCTACTTTAAAAATGAGAGGGGACTCCGACAGGGATGCCCCCTATCCCCCTATCTCTTTATTTTGATTATGGAGGGCCTCAACCTCCTCCTCTCTAAAAGCTTCACTGAACTTAAAATCACTGGTATAAAAGTCTCCAAGTTCATAAAGATGTTCCACCTGATGTTCGTAGACGATGTCCTACTCATGACAATAGCTGATCCGGTGGAATGGACGGTTATCCTAGAGGTGCTTTCTCTTTTCTGTTCAGTCTCGGGACTAGCTATCAACCTCGCTAAATCTACTGTTCACTACTGGGGTCTCTCGGAGTCAGAGCTCACTTGTCTCAAATTTATCATTCCTTTCTCCTTCATAAATCTGAGCGAGGGTTTCAAATACCTTGGATATCGTCTTAAGCTGAAAACCTCCTCTCCCGAGGATTGGCAGTGGCTTACTAAACTTTTTGAAAGGAAGATAGGCGGTTGGTGTAATATCTGGCTCTCTCTGGGTGGTCGCCTTACACTGATTAAAGCGGTTCTGGAAGGTTTGGCAGTCTACTGGATGACCCTGGAGAGAATTCCCAAAAAGGTTATCAACTCTCTCCGGAGACTCTCTTCTAATTTTCTTTGGAATGGAATGGGGAGAAAACATAGTTTTCATCTTTGTGGATGGGAAATTCTGACAAGGCCTAAAAGGTCAGGTGGCTGGGGGCTAAAGGATCTTTTCAAATTTAACTCTGCCCTCCTGGCTTGCTCCTTCTGGAGAGCAACAAATATCAACAACATTTGGCATCGTATTGTTGTTGATAAATATTCTGGCACCTTGCATTTTAGTGACTGGATTCGTAAGTCTTCCTTACTTCCATTGTGGGCCTCCACCTTCTGGAAGGGGCTAGTTGTCGCCTCACCGGTCATTCTCCATTGGTTACGATGGCTACCGGGTTCTGGCTCTGAGATTTGTGTAGGAAGAGACAAAATCATAGGCGTTGAATATTTCTCGATACTCTCCTCGACACTGATTACTAAGCTCGTCTCTATGAATAGGATCAGCCTGACGCAGTTCAGGAGCCCGAGTGTATCCCCTGTTCTCCCGGATACATGGCTGGACGCTGCAGATTTGACTCTAAGTGGTGGGGAGGCAGCGGAATGGGACCGCTACTCTACAGCATTAAAGACTGCCGAAATTTCCCTCAACGACAAACCGGATGCTCTGCGGTGGGCGGGAGGTGATGCTACAGGTATTATTTCCGTTAAAAATTTATACAATGCTCTGTTATCACAGCAAGCCCAAGAGCCCGATTCTTCCTGGTTCACTCAGCTTTGGATCTGGAAGATCCTGCTCAAGTATAAACTATTTATATGGCTACCCGGGAAAGGCAAGATATTAACGTGGGACCAGCTTCGCCGGAGGGGCTGGGAAGGGCCTAGCATTTTCCCTCTCTGACAGCACGCTCAGGAATATATCAACCATATTTTAATTCATTGCCATTTTTCGATGGAAGTCTGGAAAAATACTTTACTCTACTACAAACTTCCTTTCTCCTGGAGTGGTGACACGATTTCTAGCTGTTTCAACTCTTGGCACCAGAATAAATCCTCACCGAATTGCTTGGCGGTGGTCTTAAGCTGGCACCTTTGGATTGAGCGAAACTGGGCGTTGTTCGAGGATCGGCCTCCATCCTCGATGGCTGTCTTCAAAAGAGTTATTACCACTCACAACTGGCACCCTTCTACTTTGAAGCCCACACTCACCAAAGTGATTAACCTTGACTTGCCAGATGGTTTTACCCTGGCCTGTTTTGATGGAGCGGCCCGTTCAAATGGCCTCTGTTGTGGAGCCGGGGTTTTTTTCAAAGCACATCCGTCGCGCATTACAAAGTGGTTCATCAACTGTGGTCAGGGAACCAACACCAAAGCGGAGCTCATGGGACTTTGGGTCTCCCTCTTCCTTGCTTCTTCTTGGACCATCTCGCATCTTCTCATCCGAGGTGACTCAAGAGTCATCATAGACTGGATTACTCACAAGTCAAAGCTCAACGCAGTCCACGTTGCTTGTTGGAAACAGAAAACGCGTGAACTCTCCAAGGGCTTCACCAACATCAGCTTTCAACACTTTCCTAGATCTTTTAATCGTGAGGCTGACGTTCTCTCAAAAAGAGTGCTTTTTGCAGAGGCTGGAAAACTTACGCTCTTCCACTGTGATAGTGGACATGAGAGCTCTCCATCCTATCTGGTCATCTTCTGATCGATGTTTGATCGATGTTTATCTCCTCGGATTTCTGCGTTATTGTTTGTATCATTTCCTGAGCTGGTTTACAATATTTTTGATTGGCATCGACCTGCTGTTTTGAGCGTTGTCGTTCCACTCTCGTTTTAATTGACCGCTACATTTTGTATTAGTGTGCTGACTTCTGACCAATCTTCATAGATTTGCTACAGAATTGCATTGTAAATGATTTTATACTCTTTATAAAATCGAGTTAATTTTTTCATGGAAAAAAAAGGTTCGATTTCTTATTAAGTTCGAACAACCTATTATAGTTTAAGTCCTTTAGCATATATTTTTATTACCTTAACATTAGTATCCTCCACTTTCTATTTCTACAAGTTAATTTCCTTTTTGAAAACTTATTATAAACTTAGTATATGAGTGATGGAGAGAGAGACGATTTATAATTAATATATTTTAAAGTGTTAATATTAACAAAGGTTGCATGGCAATTTAGTACATTATATTTTTACTAATTTATTTTCGTTTAAAAAGAAATTCAAAATTACTATTAAAAAGAAATTACACATATCTTATCATACATAATTATATGTATATCATTTTGTATTAATCTAGTAAGAGTATATTTTGTATTAATGATAAGAGAAAAGCATAAATGCAATAATAATGAAATAAATGGATAGTAATAATGAGATAACACATGACATTTTTACTTTTTTTTCTTAATTTTTGATATAAAAGGTACTAAGTACTTATAACCAAATTTATTGAAATGCAATAATAATGAAATAAATTGATAGTAATAATAAGAGAACACATGACATTTTTTAACATTTTTTCTTAATTTTTTCTATAAAAGGTACTAGGTACTTATAACCAAGTTTATTGATTATGTAATTAATTTCAAATATTGAAATATGTGAAGGCAACAATAAGACTTGAAATATATCAACCAATAAGAAATGAGAAAAACAAACATTTTAATTATATCAAAAAATATATATTTGTTTTATTAGGTTAAACATTACACTATACATATAAATTTAAAATACAAAGCAAATTAATGTCAAATCAATAGCAAATTCATTGCTATATTCCCTTGACAGGAACTAATAAAAAAAAATTGCTAAAGATTTTCCCTTATTATACCTTCCGAAAGGCGAGTATATATAACGATGAATTGGCCGGCTTGCTAGATATTTTCGAAACTATCTTGTCACTGTTCTTGTTCTTGGATTTCAAAAGCAGGGGCAAAGTTCCTTCATCAATACTATATTCAGAGTTCTTTACAAGGAGGAAGGCCCTTTCATAACCCGGGCAGAGACAGGGCATACCAAAATTACCACAACTTTGCAGAGAGTTCTGAAAGTGAATAATAAGCTTCGGAAATACCCAAAATATTTGATAAGTATTATCGACACTCCATGTTCATCAACTATGGAGGATATTGATGAGAAATCAATCAGAAACGTTTTAAGCATTTTAAGAGGTGGCGGAATTAAAAATAATATATTACAGAGTGATCCTTCCCACAAAAGGAACCTTCAAAGAGTGCTGAGTGTGTGATATTGGTAATTAAAGTTGAGGAATGCTATATCGGAGGACTTAATTCCATGTAAAATTGTCTATGTATATTTTTCAATCTGTGTATATTTTTCATTTTATAAAATAATAATAATTATCTATGTCTACGAAGGTATACATACCCTACCCCCTCTGGATTTGAACCTATGACCTCTTAAGGGGAAACACATGTTCTTAACCATTAGGCCCACACATGTTTTACATTCTTTAGGAACAAACATTTTTCATATTTAATTTATGTATATTATGATTTTTTTTAAAATCAACCACATGAGTCATTTAAATTAAATTTGATTATGATTTTTAAAAAAATAAACAAAGGAAATAAGTTATAATAAAATTGTTATTTATTGAGTTTTCAAACTAGCAAAGTTTATGTGAATAAATAAAATATCATATCACAGATTTAAGATAATTTGTTATTTTAGTATTGATTTTTGATAATTTGTTATTTTAATATTTAAATATGGTAGAAATGTATGTAGCAAGGTTAATACAATTTTTACAAGTCACTTAATATTAGTTTTTTAAAACCACATAATAATAAAAGTAATTAATTTAAAAAATCAATAAAATTGACATGGTATTTTTAGGTTTGCAGAGTGATTACTTTAATTGTAGAGGTTATGAGTTTTGTTTTGAATTTAACTATTGTCATTTTAATTTTTAAATTGTGATTTTTGATGAATTGAATTAAAATTATCATTTTAATTTTTAAATTGCTAGTTTTGATGAATTAAATTAAGATTGATAAAACCAATTTTGATGAGTTGGACTAGGATTGATAATCTCTTTGCAATATTTCATTTTCATTCTTCTTTGCAATATTTCATCTTTCTTATTAATGATTTTATCCTTCTTATTAATCTTTTTTATTAATGAAATAAATTGCCAGTTTTAATGAATTGAATGAAGATTGATAAAATCAATTTTGACGAGTTAGACTAGGATTGATAACCTCTTTGCAATATTTCATTCTTCTTTGCAATATTTCATCTTTCATTAATAATCTTTTTTATTAATGAAATGATTTCAGTGTAATTTCAATTATTATTTTTTAAATTAGAGGATTATTTTTTAATTAATGAAATGATCTCAGTGTAATTTCAATTATTATTTTTTAAATTAGAAGGATGTAAAAAAAATAGTTTGAATATTATCAAACTAATTATCTTCTTTTATGGTCCATTATCTTTTAGATTATAATGATTACATATTATATCTATAATTATTACAAATTAGTTTTGGTTAAATTTTTTTTTTTCAACCAAAACATGTTCTCTCATAATCTCTAACACAACCTTTCTTTTAGATTATAATAATTACATATTATATCTATAATTAAACCAATCCTCATAATCTCCAACACAACCTTTCTTATAAGTTCAACCAAAACAGGTTCTCTCATAATCTCCAACACAACCTTTCTTTTAGATTATAATAATTACATATTATATCTATAAGTTCAGCTAAAACAAGTTCTCTAATTGCTTCATTTTAGAAGCATTGAATGACATATCCTCAATTGAGAATGAAATCTCTAATGAATAGGGCAACTCCCATCACAAAAACAAACTTTGATTTGAGTGGGTTTGAGTGAAGTTTTAGATGGAACTATGTTGGGTGTTCTAGTGAAATTATATATATATATATATATATATATATATATATATATATATATATATATA
>ML793603.1:257237-274903 GCA_009831015.1 Picea engelmannii
ATAAAAAAATACTTTTCCCGTCCCAATGCATGAGTTATCTATGATTTGTGTAATTTATGCTTAATTTCTAACCCTCAAGTAGAAAATTAGCATGCATACGTAGTGTTTTGTCTTGATTGCAGGTTAACTTTAGAAGGAGCAGCGCAAGTAAGTGGGCAAAGCGCAACGGAGGATCTACACCAAACATCAGTAAAAAGGTTAGTAGTTCCTTTCCATGCATGTATCATGAAAGAGGGGTTTAAGTTTTGGGTGGTAGGTTAAAAAGTCATTTCTTTACGGTCAAAACATGCATGCAAGTCTGACCCTAGTTTGCTAGTCCGTAGGGTATTTTTCCCAACAACAATCATCTTCAATTAATGAAAAACAAATTTGTGCAAATAATGTTGTAGAAGAGTCTTCATAATAAGAGACTTGATCTTTTGATGACTTCTCTTCTGACTCTATCTGTTCAAAATCCTGCATGAAATCTTCACAATATTATTTATTCTTGAATAAAACCTCCAATTTGGTCCATAATTCATTTGGAGTTGATTCTTATGAGTCATCATATACTTGGTGGAGAATTTATGGAGAAATAGACAAGAAGATAAGTCATATGGCCATATCTTGTCTATTGAGAAAGTCATTTTTCTCATCGGCGGAATCAGGCTCTACTTCCATTGCCATGGTTATTTGGTATAAGCGTCTACTTCTGAGAAGAATTATAATCTTTGGCTTCTACTCCAAATAGTTATGAGGCGTGAGAAGTATTATTGGTGAGTAAAACATATATTCAATCTTTTTTGCGTTCTTCAATCTTCAGTACCTGCAAAAATAATTTGGTGTAGATTTTTCTTAGAAGTCCATTGGATCTGATACCATGTAAATGTGTTGAACCTACACAAAATAGATCTAGCTAAACAATAATACACACATTTGCAGAGAGAATTTGAGAAGGAAGAAGAATGAGAGAAAGAATGAAAAAAATTTCATTAACTGTATTCCACACTCAAAGAGTGAATAATTTACAATAGATATAGGATACATGAGTAACTAATGCACCATAGTGGTGGTCTAGAGTGATCTGGACACACACCAACAGTTACGGGAGTGAACTGCCACCTAGTCTAGTCTCTCAGGTAGTCACAGGAGTGAACTGCCACCTAGCTGAGTTAACTAGTCAATTAGTCTTCAGTTAACTGACTGAACAAAGAGTAGTGAGGAGTACATCAAGGAATCAAGGGTAATGCACCGGTTTGGTGATGATCCCAATGCAAGTGTGCATTAACATAGTGATGATCCAAATGTTGCATGGTGACAAAACCAATGCATCATCTAAAATCAACTCAACTAGTCAAACTGAAGTGTCAGCTGAAAGAGAATATTCTCCAGGTGAAATATTCTCCCCTAAAATATAGGAGACTGGATAAATGACTAATAATGACTAATAAACAAGAAAGAACCTTAGGAAAAATAAATCCTAGGTGTGTGTGAAGTAACTCCAACACTTTCTAGGTTATGTAGTGAATGTGAGGTGGATGGAGTTATACTTGTAGGTATGGGGTTTCATGACATACAAGGGATCATATTGTCTCATTTATGGGTGCCTTTGTTGAGGGATGGACACATCCTTTTCCTCTTTTTGTTTTTAAAGCATATTTTTCCAAGCCTTTTATTAGCCATTCATTTTGCATGTGTTTCCAAGTTGAAGACCGTAAGAAGCACTAAAAAGGAAATGCATATCCCACACACGCTCTACCTTGGTTTTCATGCTTTTCCAAGTTGAAGACAATAAGGGGAACTAAAAAGGAAATGCATAGCCCACATACTCTCTACCTTAAAAATAATTTTTGATTAATTGGTTTTTTATTTTATGGGTTCCTCATTTTTTTGAGAGGCGTTTCATTTCTCTCAGGATCCCAGGGTGATATTTTATTGCATGATGTTTTTTCCAGGGCATATCTAAGCTTAGTGGCCCCTTATTCCCATGAAATGAGGTGCATACCCTTGCTTATTGACCCAAGAAGGGTATGCACCTTATTTCATGGGAAGAATGGGCCAGTAAGCTCAGAGGTGCCTTGGAAAAAACATCATGCAATAAAATCTCACCCTGGGATCCTGAGAGAAATGAAACGCCTCTCAAAAAAATGAGGGAACCATAAAATAGAAAACTAATTAATCAATAATTATTTTTAAGATAGAGTGTATGTGGGCTATGCATTTCCTTTTTAGTGCCCCTTATTGTCTTCAACTTGGAAAAGCATGAAAACCAAGGTAGAGCGTGTGTGGGATATGCATTTCCTTTTTAGTGCCTCTTACTGTCTTCAACTTGGAAACACATGAAAAATGAATGGCTAATAAAAGGCTTGGAAAAATATGCTTTAAAAATAAAAAAGAGGAAAAGGATGTGGCCATCCCTCAACAAAGGCACCCATAAATGAGACAATATGATCCCTTGTATGCCATGAAACCCCATACCTACAAGTATAACCCCATCCACCTCACATTCACTACATAACCTAGAAAGTGTTGGAGTTACTTGACACACACCTAGGATTTATTTTTCCTAAAGTTTTTCCTTGTTTATTAGTCATTATTAGTCATTTATCTAGTCTCCTATATTTTAGGGGAGAATATTCCACCTGGAGAATATTCTCTTTCAGTTGACACTTCAGTTTGACTAGTTGAGTTGAGTTTAGATGATGCATTGGTTTTGTCACCATGCAACATTGGGATCATCACTATGCTAATGTGCACTTGCATTGGGATCATCACCAAACTGGCGCATTACCCTTGATTCCTTGATGTACTCTTTGTTCAGTCAGTTAACTGAAGACTAGTTGACTAGTTAACTCGGCTAGGTGGCAGTTCACTCCCGTAACTGCCTAAGAGACTAGTCTAGGTGGCAGTTCACTCCCGCAACTGCTGGTGTGTGTCTAGATCACTCTAGACCACCACTATGGTGCATTAGTTACTCATGTATCCTATATCTATTGTAAATTATTCACTCTTTGAGTGTGGAATACAGTTAATGAGAATTCTTTCATTCTTTATCTCCTTCTTCTTTCTCAAATTCTCTCTGCAAATGTGTGTATTATTGTTTAGCTAGATATATTCTGTGCAGGTTCAACAAATTTACATGGTATTAGATCTGATGGACTACTAAGCAAAAGCTACACCAAATTATTTTTGCAGGTATTGAAGATTGAAGAACGCAGAAAAGATGGAATATATGTTTTACTCACCGATAATACTTCTCACTCCTCATAACTATTTGGAGTGGAAGCCAAAGATTCGAATTATTCCTAGAAGTAGAGACTTATACCAAATAACCATGACAATGGAAGTAGAGCCTGATTCCGTTGATGAGAAAAATGACTTTCTCAATAGACAAGATATGGCCATATGACTTATCTTCTTGTCTATTTCTCCAGAAATTCTCCACCAAGTATATGATGACTCACAAGAATCAACTCCAAATGAATTATGGACCATATTGGAGGTTCTATTTGGGAATAAAGAATATTGTGAAGATTTCATGCAGGAGGTTGAACAGATAGAGTCAGAAGAGAAGCCATTAGAAGATCAAGTCTCTTATTATGAAGAGTCTTCTACAAAAGTATTTGCACAAATTTATATTCCATTAAATGAAGATGATGTCTACTCCATTTCAATTTTTTTTCTTCTGAATTTCATGTGGAATATATATGGCATGCATCTCAGGGGTCACAAGCAGACACTTTTCCATGCACATTGCATGCATCTCAGGAGATAAAAAGGGAACCGTGCACATATGAATCAATTTTGATATTTTTTGAGCATAATTTGCAGAAACAAATTGGATATTTGAATTCCTCTTAGGAAAATATCCAATTTCAAAAAACAAATCATCCGAAACGGAGTCTAGGAAGTGAAGTTATGATCATTTTAAAATCAACAAAATTTTAGCGTTTTTTTGGAAACGGCCGCACGGTTTTCAAAATTTCATCCAAAATTTATTTGGATATTATTCATTACAAGAAGATAAAGTGGATATGTTTGGACATCTCAATGGTGCATATACTTCATCATATCCATGCAAACATCTACATCTTCAACAAAATCTTCAACGAGCACAAACTTGCACAATTGCGAGGTCTTCTTGGAGTGAAAGACACGGTTGCTTAGCAATTGCTTTTTGTTCCTTGTCATTTTTTATTTTTTTTATGCATTGTAATTTGAGAGGGGGTTTTTCCCATGAGGTTTTCCCTCTTTCCTCATTTATTTCAGTGTATCTTTTGTATTTGGGTACTTAACATGGCCTTGTTACTGAGACCCATTCTTTATTTTCACCATAATGATGTTTAGGGGGGGTGTTGGAGTTACTTCACACACAACTAGTATTTATTTTTCCTTGTTTATTAGTCATTATTAGCCATTTATCTAGTCTCCTATATTTTAGGGGATAATATTCCACTTGGAGAATATTCTCTTTTAGTTGACACTTCAATTTGACTAGTTGAGTTGAGTTTAGATGTTGCATTGGTTTTATCACCATGCAACATTGGGATCATCACTATGCTAATGTGCACTTGCATTGGGATCATCACCAGACTGGCACATTACCCTTGATTCCTTGATGTACTCCTCACTACTCTATGTTTAGTCAGTTAACTGAAGACTAGTTGACTAGTTAACTCAACTAGGTGGTAGTTCACTCCCATAACTTCCTGAGAGACTAGACCAGGTGGCAGTTCACTCCCGTAACTACTGGTGTGTGTCCAGATCACTCTAGACCACCACTATGGCACATTAGTTTTTTTTTGACAGAAACGGTTAATGAGATTTGTATTAAAAACAACGACAAGCCACTGGTGCTTTTACAAAGTTTATAGGAATGCAAATATCTTAACTAAAGTCGAGTGCGACTCTTAGCTACTATTACAAAGTACTTAGATGCCGTGACTGGCTATTGCTGAGCTACTTAGGTGCCATGAATGGCTATTAAAAAATATTTAAAGAGAAATTATTGCTTTTGGAAGTGCTTTTGAACTACTCCTTGCCTTTTCCCTTTGGCTGCGCTTTTTCTTCTTTCCATTCCTTGTTTAACTGTTCCATCTGTTGCTCCAAATTTCGCATTCTCACTTCATGATCTTGCTTTGGTTTTCCCAAATCCTTCCTCATCTTCCAGATCTCCTCATTCAACCCGGATTGTGTGTAGAGAATGTCGTTTTCTAAATCCTCCATTCTCCTCCTTGCCTCACTATCCAAGTTCTATAAGAAGTCTTCCATGCTGACCATGAGACCTCGCAGTTTCTCCAACTCCTCTTCCAGCGCAATTATACGATCCTATGTAGATGGTTTTGGGCCCGAGATCGATGCCATCCTGAGCTTCCGCTTGCTCCTCTTCCGACCTTCCTTTGCTACCTGGATATGCTGCGCTGAGTCATCCTCCTTACTCGATGCTCCTCTTACTTTTCTCATACCCTTCCTGCCTACCTGTGTTTTATAATCCGTCTCCGTCCTTACCCTGCTGGAATCTCTGCGCGAGGGTATGGATTGAGGATTTGAGATCGCCGACCATATGATGAAGAATCCCGTCCTATCTGAAGATTGCGCTGATAGTTTGGGATATGGCTGTCTTGTCTTCTGCCCCTGCGTCTTGTCCATTTGTCCACTTGTGTAGTCGGCCCAGATTGGGGAAATTACGGGATACTCCCTTCTACTGTGTCTCCGTTGAGTATCATTATGCTTTTTTCCAAACGGTCTCCCGTATTGGCCTCGGCGTCCACCTGGGCATTGTTCCCTCTCAGAACATGAAACAATTGTATTGACTAGAACCGACGCCTGAGAATTATTATTTTGTCAATGACGTGCTTGAGTTGCCCATTCGCCACCCTGATGTTCTGATTTAAGGCTTGGATTAAGAGCCTTGAATCTCCAATCACAATTAAATCTTGAATGTTTAAGGACAACGCTTGGGTGAGTCCTTTCCAGAGGGCAAGGGCTTCTGCTTTATTGTTGGGCTCGATGCCTAGTCCCCAGGCATACCTGAGTATGGTGTTCCCAGTTGGGTCGCTTATTATCCCTCCTCCCCCTACCTTCCCCAGATTACCTTTGGACGCTCCATCGAATGAGAGGATGGTGGAGTTTAGAGAGTTTTTCCATTCCTCCAATGCACTTTTATCCATTCTGAGCTCCCAACTGCAGGGTGTGGAGATTGGGGGTCCCCTTGGCGGGACGTTTTGAAGCCCTAGATGGCGCATCCATTCTTCTTCTTCATGTCCCAGGGCCCTCGAGTTTGAGGTATTTATAAAGCAGGGCACACTCTCGTTGAAGAGGCCGTTAATTGTAATAACTACCTGGGCTAGTATTCTTTGCTCTTCTCTGAAAATCCGGTTATTCCTTTCTAGCCAGATCTTCCAGAGAATGAACTTTGGCAAAGATTTCCAAGTCGATGTAAGATGACCTTGATTTGTTGTCCTGAAAGGGCACAGAGCCTTCCAATTCGAAAGCAGAAGCTGGATATCCTGCGGAAGGGAAGGGATCAAGGCTCCTAAACCCAGGGCTAGATGCCAGACTTCACTAGCAAACGGGCAGCTCAATAACAAGTGGTTTGTCATCTCCTCTGCTTGACAGCAAATTGGGCATCTTGTGGGTCCTGCCCACCCTTTTTTCTTGAGATTTTCTCCTGAAAGAACTCCTTTTTGGGCCACTATCCAAACAAACAGATCGATTTTCGGAAGGGATTTCACTGCCCAAACTGCCTTCCATATTGCCGAATCTTGTGGCGCTTGGAAACCTGGAACGAGATGGTAGTAACCCCCAACTGTGGTGTAGGTCCCTGCTCTGGGTCCCCATCCTATCTTGTCCTTATTTTTCTCGCATAGGGGGGTTCTCCCTTGCAATGCTTTCTTTAGGCTACTCCACTCTTCTTCCAGATCATGAGGTAGAGAGGCGATCTCCCATCTGGACCAAGACTTGCTTTCATCATTTCTCCAAGTCGAGATATCCCAAAGACTGTGTATATTGTTATTCTGCATCCAATATTTTATACGCCTTAGCTCCTTCCTAGTTGAGAGTGTTGATCCTCCTAGGACTGAGTCCTCCCAAATGCTGATATTCTTCCCATTTGTTGGGACCCAAGTGAGATGTGGGAGGAAGGCTGGCAGCGCCTTCTGGCATAAGCTGAAAATTGGAGAGCCCTTCCCTAGCCTTGTTGGATTCCCTAAACATTTTGTCCTAGGCCCTCGAAAATACTTTTTCTAGAGGGCTCGCTTGCTTCAATTGGAAGTCCCTGTGATGAGATTCCATAAAATCTTTGCTCCAAGAGCCAAATTTTGCATATGCATGTCCTTTAATTGGAGTCCCCCTTCAAGAAAGGGCTTTGTAATTTTCCCCCAGTTGATGAGGTGCAGCCTTTTTCCCGTTTGCTTTCCTCCTTCCCAAAGGAACTGCCTGGTCATCGCCTCTATTTTCTGTATTACAGATCTAGGCGCTAACAATATTTCACTTTGATAGATTGGAATGCTAGATAATACTGCTTTTATGAGAACTAGTTTGCCTGCTAAGTTCAACCAATTGGCTCCCTAGGAGTGGATTCTATTCTTGATTCTCTCCATCATGTTATTCCAGTGTGTATATTTTGGGACGCCTTTAGTGATAGGAACTCCAAGATATTTAAACTCTTCCCAGCTGGTGCTTCCTTCAATCCCAAGTATTCTTGAGATATCATGAATTTCTCTTGGATTAATGTTCCACCCGTAGATTTTACTCTTGGCTGAGCTGATCACGCTGCCTGAGATGTATGTAAAAATGTCAAGCTCCTTCTTGAATTTCTTGGCTATTACCAGACTTGCACCTCCCAGAAGCAGTGTATCATCTGCAAATTGGGCATGGTTAATGTCCTTTACCCCTTTTGCAATTCGCAACTCGGAAAGACTGAGCTATCGTTGTCCAAACTCTAGCTGGAGGCTAAGGACAGAGGCTTGGAGAGCGTAAAGGAGAGGGGAGAGGGGGAAACCTTGTCGGAGTCCTCTTGTTGCTTGAAAGAACTTTGTGGCTCGTCCATTTACCAAAGGAGCTATCCAGGGTCCAGAGATACATGCTTTGATCCAACTAATGAAGGAGGACACAAACCCAAAACGCTCCATCACTTGGAACAGAAAAGCATGCCTGACCCTATCGAATGCATTTGAGAGATCAAGTTTGACTATCATACGTTTGTCTTTCTGCCGTAGACTTGAGTGGAGTGCCTCTTGGAAGAGGATGATATTGTCCATTATGCTCCTTCCTTTTATGAAACCCCCTTGATTTTCTGGAATAATAGTAGGGAGAACGCTTTGGAGTCTATTCGCTATGATTTTGGTGAGTATTTTATAGCTAGTGTTGCAGAGGGAGATAGGAAAGAACCTGTCAAAGCTGGTCACTCCTTTTTCCTTCGGGATCAACGCTAAGAATGAGGAATTAGTTCCTCCTCCAATTCTGGCACAAGATTGGGATTTCCTGATGAGTTTCGTGAGGTCAGACTTGATGATGTTCCACCCATGCTGATAAAATATGGTCATAAAGCCATCTGGTCCTAGGGCTTTGTCCGGATGCAGTTGATCTAGGGCCTCTTTGATTTCTTGTTGATCTATTTCCCTGACCAACTTGCTATTAACCTCTTCTTGTATCTTTGCCTGGATCAGAGTCAAAGGATAAGAAGCTGGATCACTTGCCTCTCGGTGAGGCTCTATGTAGAGCGCTTCAAAAGCATGCACCGCTACCTCCTTGATGCCCTCAAAGTCAGTTATAATCTGGTCCTGAGTATGGATTTCTGTTACCGTTTTGAACTGCTTCCTGGCCTCCGCTTTCTTGTGAAATAAATTGGTGTTCTTATCCCCTACTTCCAGCCATAGACACCTCGATTTTTGTTGCCAATATTTCTCCTCTTCTCTACATGCTTGATGCCAGACTTTTTGCAGTTTTTCTTCTTGCTGCAGGTTTTCTTTCGATGGATCCACATCTTCCATTTCTAAATGGAAAGCTTCTAAGTGCTGTTGAGCTTCTAGGCGCGTTGAGAGGGGGTTTGGGAGGGATTTGGCCCACTCTTTTAAAGCTCTTTTTAGCCTTCTGAGCTTTTCTTCCCAGACATAAAAGGGGGAGCCTGTTACTATACCGTTCCAGATCTTGGCTACCAGGGCGAGGTAGCCTTCCTCTTGGATCCACCTTAGATTGAAACGAAAGGGGATTGGCCCCATATTATTGTCAGATGACAGGCTTAGCGAGATTGGCTTGTGATCTGACATGCTATGGGGAAGAATAGAGGAGTCTAGATTTAGTCCTAAGACAAGGAAGGAGCTTTGGACAAGGAATCTGTCCATTCTTGCTGCAATATGCCCTGGCCCCACCCTCTTGTTTGACCAGGTGTATTTCCCTTTTACTGGCTTTATATCCTCCAGCTCCCAAGTAGGCATTAGGTCCTCTACCCATTCCCTTGCTTGGTCCCAAACTTTTGAGCCTCCTTTTTTCTCGTTCACCGAGAGGGTTAGATTCAGATCCCCCCCGAGGATGATGTTATCCAGGGCGTTGTGTTGCATGAACTCCCTTAGGGTCTCCTAGCAAGAGACTTTGTCTTCTGGAAGGAATGGTACATAGAGATTAAAGAGGCTTACCTGTCTTCCTGAATCCAAATGGACAAGGCTGGTGTAGATCCAGTGTTTGCGTGCTTCATGCATGCGTAGGTCATATTTTTTGGAGTTCCATATCATGCCAAGGCCGCCCGAAGCTCCTCTGGCACTTTTTGCTATACCACTACTAACATTCCATCTTTCTTTGGCTCTCTTGAGGAATTCTTGTCCCTCCATCTTGGTTTCTTGGATCAACAGGATCTCGACTTTAGCGGTCTTAATAATGTCTTTTAGTGCTTCTTCTTTGGGTGTGCTTCCGAAACCTCTGCAGTTCCAAGACACCAATTCCATTGATTACTTGAGGGGGAGTTTTGGCCTTCCTGGAAGGCCTTGGACTTCTTCCTGGTCTGTCTGACATTGATCAACTGATTGAGGGTTGGCTGTGATCCATTTAGGACATCCTTGTAAGTCTCTTTTTCTCGCTCCACTATTTTGGATTTCCTTCCTCTTCTTAGTTTTTTTGGGGTGATTTCGATGTTGCTATCTTCCTCACTACTGCTTCCTGTATGGATCTCACCCTCCTCCATTGCTTGGGTTTCCCTTAGCTCTCTGGGATCTTGCGCTTGATCTTTTCCTTTCCCCTGCGATGGGATGTCCACTAGATCCGGGTTTGGGCTCTGCTGTTCTGGCACCTCTGCATGACTTGGCTATGTTACCACTTCTGTAGTTTCATTTTTTCTTTCTGCATCTGTTCCCTTACTACTGTCCCGTGTGTATTTGTTGGGTTCTGGATCTGCTTGGTGCGCCAGGGCCGCTTTTTCCAACCTTGACCCCTTTGCCCTTGCATTGTATTTTTCTTTACCCACCTGTTTCCATCCCTCACTTGTGTCTTTATCCATGCATGGTTGTTTAGGACAATTTCTCTGAAAATGCCCGTACTCATGACATCCCCTGCATTTAAACGGTAAATGTTCATATTTGAGTTTTTGAAAGTGCTGCCATTCTCCTACCTTAAGCTTGATTGCCTCCGGGAGTCCTACCTCCAGATTCACCACCACGCAGATACGAGCACAAGAGTACTGATATTTTGGTTTCACCTTATCAATGTATTTCCCAAGGCCATTGCCGATTGCCTGAAGCGAGGAGATGTTCCAGCAGTGGATTGGGAGGTTTGGGAGCCTGACCCACACTGGGACTTCCTTGGGGACCTCCGATTCTGGATCGAAACTCGGATGCCAACGATTCAAGTAGAGGCCTTGAGGGCCCATAAAATAGGGTCCATTCCTGAAGATCAAGTCCTGGTCAGCTTCTTAAATAAACTCAAAAATGTAATAACCTCTGCCCACTGCATAGCATGTAACACTGTTCTGGATTAAGGGTCTCCAGTTCCTTTGTATCCAGTTGTCTGTAGTTTTGGTGGAGGGCCAGAGCCCCATGAACTAGCCAACCAACCCTTGTTCAGCTAGCGAGACCGCAACTCTCATTGGTTGATCCTGAGGCAAATTGATTTCAGGAATTGTTTCTAAGCGTTTTACAAAACTAGGAGGTGCAACGTTTGTAGGTTTCTTTCCATGCCTGGTCAATAGTTTACGAAACACGCTGCTGTGTGGGGGAGGAGCGCTTGGCTCCCTGCCCCCAGAGGTGGCCATGGGTCGACCACTGTAAGGAAACCACGACTAGGTTAAACTTCCCATCGTCCACTCGTGGGGTCTAGGAGCTTCTCCAGAAGATCAAATTTTTATAACCCACTATGGAACATTAGTTACTCATGTATCCTATATCTATTGTAAATTATTCACTCTCTGAGTGTGGAATACGGTTAATGATAATTATTTCATTCTTTCTCTCCTTCTTCTTCTTTCTCAAATTCTCTCTGCAAATGTGTGTATTATTGTTTAGCTAGATCTATTCTATGCAGGTTCAACACATTTACAAAAAGGTTTCTCCTTGGAAACATCCCCTACTTGAGGAATGGGTTCACCCAATAGGGCATTATGACACCCCTCCCATATCTAAATTTGGCAAGTTGTATAAGGTCTTTGAACATTTATTTATTTTGAAAAGGGGGGATTTGATGCACATGTTATGGTGGTTATTTTATTAGATATGGCTTACTTGGCATGATAATTGTGACTTGTGGACCTTTGGAGGGTGTAATTATTTTTCTTTGCAATTCCTTGACAGGTGAAATCTTGATTGTGAAGGCATAAGGTCACTTAGATCTTCATTGTGGCATGAATCCCATAGGTTGGATGATGTGACCCCTCTACATGGATACATGGAAAGAGAAATGTTTCCTTTGGAGGCACTTGGACACCGTGAGATGACCATATTCTAGCTCATTTCACCCCAACGATGGCCTTGGAATGCCTAAGATGTCACACCTTATGCCCTAGATGTCACATGGGTTTAGGGTTTTGAGGGGGTTTCTCGTGGTTGACGGTCATGGTCATGGTTTGATGGAGAGAGCGACACTTGACACATTCTATAGCACTTGGTGGCATGATTTATGCCCTTTAGAGGCCCAATATTATTCATCAAAGTCTCAACATCTCTCCTAGAGGCCCTATGTCACCCTTTAGGGCATGACACCACCCCTATATTTGATGTGACTTTTCAAAAGTGGACAAAATGGCTTTAGGTGATCTCATATAAATAGAGGTCACCCCTTTGCCATTTGGAGATAACTCACTTGAGAATTACATACTTGTTGGCTGAAATTTTCACCCTACTTGGGAAAATTGCATATATATTTGTCTTGTGCTATTTGGATGCTAGTACTTGTCTTTTGGTGAAGGAATCTAAGGAACAATATCTTGATGTTTTTTCTTGGTAATTTTGGTAGAATATGCTTGATAAGAAAGGGTTTCTTCATTCTTTTTCTTGGAATTGGTAAGGAATTTTTGCATTAATTGATTTTTTGTTCTTGTTTCAATTTAAATTTGTTTAATCCCTTGGAGGAGTATAAAGGCATACACCCTCCATCAAGTCTACTTTGTTATCATTGAATAAGCCACTTTGCAAAGGTTGTTAGGAGGAGTAAAAAGGCTTACACCCTCCTAGATTTACCTTTCTAGTTTTGTTTTCTCTAGGGAGTAAAAAGACTTACACCCCTAGAGAAGTAACACAACTAGATCTTACACAAGAGACCCCATAACCCAATTCATTTGGCACTAGTCTAATTTGCATTGGAGATATAAAATCATTGCATTGGTATATGTGGAAATTGGAGATATTGCAATTGCTCAAGTTGGAATTTATTCTTCATGCTATAAGCTTGCTTGTGCCCTAAGTTTGCCTTGTTTATCCAAGTAATTCTCTTTTATGTTACAAATTAATGTTATAGCCATTAGGGATGTTGTAAAATCATCTTTTCCTCACTCATTTCTCTCTAATCGACCATTGAAATTCAGTTGTAAACCTTGGTTATTGTTCTACTTGTTATTGGGTAATTTTTGGGTGGTTTACTTCTTGATTTTTGTGGTTAGATCTTTCCGTTGTAGCAATTGTTTTCTACATCCACTTGGATGCCATAACAACTTTATGAAAACACTTAATAAAAAACCCTAAATATCATCAAAGTTGTAACATCCAGTTCCATTGATCACAATTTTATGCTGACTTATTCTTTGAGGACACATGCGAGCAAGTAATCCGGTTATGGTACATTATGATTTATGTTTTGATTATGAGTTATGCTATGTTGATTATTGAGATTTATATGTTATTTTCTAGATGTATATATTGACATGTATTATGATGAGTTTTCATGAGTGTGAAGGAAAAGTGACAGGTTGAGTATGTTGATGGCATCAACAGACTTCCTTGGACTCTGGATTGAATCAGGGAGTGGACTTGGAATGCATTCAGGATCCCAGGGTGAGATTTTATTGCATGATGTTTTTTCCAGGGCACCTCTGAGCTTAGTGGCCCCTTCTTCCCATGAAATGAGGTTCATACCCTTCTTGGGTCAATAAGCCCGAAAACCTAAAAGATGGGGAAACAAAGGGTAATAAGTAATGTAAAGTGGAAAGTATGAATGAGAATGGTACAATGACCCTTCAAGGAGACCCCCCAATAGGAACCCTTTCTCCAAGGGTGTCCACTTAATAGGAAACCATGAAACTCACTAAGGTGAAATAGGACAAAAAAAATGATTTCCAAGCAACTATTTTCAAGATAAATAAAGGATACTTTGCAACATGTTCAAATGCTTCAAATATTAAAATGACACTTACCACGATACCAGACTTGTTACCTCATGAAGCAAGACTCGCTTTCCTTTGTGGGCCAATATGGGTGCTACTACCATTGATCAAATGGTGATGTTTTTGATTTTTCAATAAGCAAGGTTTAAGCATGAAGTTCATTCCTTTTTAGCATTTAACTTAAACCATAAAAATTTATGTTGCAGCAACCAAGATCACAAGAAGAAACACCATGAAAAAGAATGCAAGAAGTATTCTGGGAAACACTTCTCAACAAGGGAAGAAAACCCAGCCAAATCCTTTGCTATATTCTTCAAGAGAAAGACCTTCACCACCAAGAAAACCTAGCACACAAGAGGGTGCTTGAAAACCCTAGAAGACTAGCACCTAAGAGAGGTGTGCACTTTTCCCAAGAAGATGTACTTGCTGAAATTTCCAAACTCACACAAAATATATGATTCCTCAATGGGGAATTTACCTTTACTTATATTAGACTTGACCTGTCAACATAAGTGTCTATTTTCACAACAGGGCTGACCTCTCTATCTCATAATATAATTAATATTAACTAGATTAATTATCTTTTACATTAATTATCAATCACATTAAGCTGGGGTCAACTTGTACCCTTTACATTACAATTAGGGTTACAAGCAGGTCTGACTCTTGAACAATATAGCAAGGGATATTATACACCCACTAGTTCTCAGACACTAGGGGCACATCCATAGGGATTTCCATATCACTATCTCACTGCATTACACATGAGAACCACTCTCACTAGTGCTCAACCACTAGGATCATGTTCACCTGTGCTCTTCCACAGGCACGTCCACTCAACATATCTTCTTTCCCATTGCATTACACATGAGAGTCATCTGTAGTTCATCATCTCAACTCTCTACTCAGAGGAGGCTAATACATCATCTTCATTTCTATATCATGACGATGCACCCAACTCTATGGGAATTCAGACATTCACCTTGTGCTCAACCACATGCACATCCAACTCTGCAGATCTCCTTTCTCATTGCGTTACATAGGAGAATCATCTGGAGTTCTTCTCAACTCTCTGTAAGAAGGAGGCCATCTCTACATTCTATCTCTGTCTCAGATAGGAACCACACACCCCTCTCAGGGGCTCTCTCTCAAGTTTGTGTCCCGAAGAATGTCTCACGTAGCTATAATAATAAACACTCCCTCTCATCTAGGGAGACATTCTCCACCAGGCCAAGTCTCTAACGAAAATACTCGAACTTTGTCTTGGAAAGTGGTTTGGTGAAGATATATATGATCTGTTCATGAGTAGGAATATATTTCACGTGTACTGTCATCCTCTGCACCATGTCTATGATACAGTGATACTTTATCTCAATGTGTTTTGATCTGTCATGAAACACATGGTTCTCGGAGAGCTTTACACAACTTTGGTTATCACAATGAATAGTAGTAGGATCCATCTCATGATCGAATAATTCAGTCAAAATTTTGTGAAGACACACTGCTTCGCGGGCTGCTACACTCAATGCAATATACTTTTTCTCTGCGATGCTCAATGCCACAGAGCTTTGTTTCTGCTACACTAGGAAACCATGGCAGACCCTAAAGCGAAGCAACAACCAGAGGTGATTTTTCTGTCCAATGCGCTTCCTTCCCAATATGCATCGACATATACTTGTAGGCTCAAGTCTACACTGGAGGAATATCTTAGAGCATAATCAATTGTGCCTCGTAAGTATCTCAATACATTTTTTGCAACTATCCAATGTGTCTGTCTCGATTGGCTCATAAACTTGGTAATCACATTTACTGCATAGAAAATGTCCAGTATGGTGTTAACCAGATACATCAATGATCCAATCAATTGTCGATATAAGTGTGGATCTACATCTCTTGAATCAATATCACTCATCTTCTTCAAATCCATTACCGTTGGAGTGAGCATGGATTTGCATTTTGTCATGCTGAACTTTTTCAGTATCTCCACAATATATTTTCCTTGACTTAGGAAAATCTCATCTGTCTTTTGCCATACTTCTAGTCCCAAGAAGTAATGCATCAGCCCCAAGTCCTTCATTTCAAATTTAGTAGTCAATGCTCATTTGCATTTAGCAATGAGTCTCTCTGAGCCGGTGAGGAAAAGGTTGTCCACATATAGGACCAAAATCAAACACTCATTTCCATCAATGTGATAATATAAGTTTGGATTAGTAACACTTTTGTTGAAGCCCAAGCTCATCAGAAATCCATCCATTTTCTCGTACCAATCACGTGGTGCTGTTTTTAGACCATATAGGGCTTTCTTTAACCCGCATACATGAGATCTTTCGTTGTGTACAACGAATCCTTCTGGATGCTCGATATAAACTTCTTCCTCAATATCATTATTGAGAAAGGTTGTATTTACATCCATCTGGTGTTTATTTACATCCATCTGATTGAAGTACAAGTTCAAAAATACTTATTTCTCTAAATACCGATTCACCCCCCTCTCAGTATCTCCAACAATTGGTATCAGAGCAGGTTGCCTTTAGAACAATTTAACCACTGGAAGGAAAATCCTGAGCAGAGATGGATGACCATGTGCACATTCCAAATGGGATTCCACGATTTGATGGAATAAATTATGCATACTGGAGTGATAGAGTGAAAAATTACCTAACATCTTTGGGAGTAGACATTTGGTACTCAGTTGTAAATGGATGTGCAACCCCAAAGAATGCTCCAACCGATCCAAATGAGAAGAAGCTTATGAGTTGTAATTCAAAATCCAGACATGTTATTCTAGGAGCATTGGCACCAACCATTTCTAGCAAAGTGATGGGATGCAACACTGCTAAAGAGGTACGGGACAAACTCAAGAGTATCTATGAAGGTGATCCAAAAGTTAAGCAGGTCAAGCTTCAATGACATAGAGCAAAATTTGAAAATTTGAAGATGGATGAAAAGGAAGATATTGCAACCTATTTTCTTAGAGTTGATAAAGTTGTTAATGCTATTAGAGGATTAGGTGAAGAGCTCAATGAATTCTTGGTTGTACAAAAAGTGTTGAGATCATTTCTCTTGAAGTATGATGCTAAGGTCTCTTCCATTAAAGAAACTAGGGACTTGACCAAAATGACAATGGATGAATTACATGGGTCTCTTATAGCATATGAAATGAGAACATGTACAGAAAGTGACCAGCTGAACAATGAATCAGCCTTTAAAGCCATAAATAAGACAAAATACAAGGATAACGACCTTGATGAATAAATAACAAATTTCATAAGAAGGCTCCAGAAGGGAACTAGCATATACAAAGGTAAGTATCCTCTCAAATGATTTAATTGTGGTAGAATAGGACATATTGTTGAAAAAATGCTACTATAAAAAGAGAAGTCTCAACAATAAAAATAGATTCTAATCCAAGGATGATGACATATCCTCAGATGAGAGTGATGAAGAAGATAATGATGGACGAGAAGTCCTCTTCATAACCCAAGAAACCCAGGATGATGATCACACAAGTTCTAAAGAAGAAGAAATCATTTCTGAAGAAGATTCAAATGAAGAAAGCAACCTTGATTCCTTTTGGGGATATAAAGACAACATAGAGAGTGAACAAGAAGATGAGAATCTTGAAAAGTTGAAGCATATTGAAGTGAAAATAAAAATCTTAGAAATACAAACATAATACTAAAAGGTGAATTGAGAAGTTGTGAAGAAGATAATTACAAGATTGAAAAGACCATTCATAGCTTGAATGAACAATTATAAGATTATGAGAAATTGAAAGAAGAATTGGATCACACAAAAGGGGGATACTATTGACAATAGAAAAGTTGAAGAAGTTCGAAAAAAGAACTGAAAAATTAGGTGATATCCTTAGCAGTCAAATATCTCCAAA
>ML793603.1:317000-336160 GCA_009831015.1 Picea engelmannii
AAGAGAGAGAGAGAGAGAGAGAGAGAGAGAGAGAGAGAGAGAGAGAGAGAGAGAGAGAGAAAATGCCCAAAGAGAGCAAAAATTTCAGCAAAGAATGTCTTATTCTCAAGTGAGAATGTTATGAAAATGAAATGATATAGGTCATTTATTTATACTAGACCTCAAAAATGAGTTTGTCCACATAGATTTAGGGTAAAATACAATTATGTAGGCTAGCCTCCTCTAATTTCCCCTTTACAATTCAAAAAATGATTTTACACAAGAAGAAACCCTAAAAACATGATGTCATGCCCCTAAAAGGTGACATTTTGGAATTTTGAGCAAGTCTTTGGGTTGTTGAAGGAGATATGGGGCCTCCAAAGGCAATGTGTCACTATGATAAATTTACTCCTCTCCATAAACCATGCCAAATAATCATCAAACCTCACCACCATCACCAAAACCCCAGCCCCAAGGGTGACATCAAGCCCAAAAATGTAGCACATGGCCTCAAAGGAAAACCGTTGGGAAAGGTGAGGGTGAGGTATCTTCCTTCAAGGTGCCTTCTCTTGCCTCTAAAGGAAACATCCATCATATGCCAACTCCCAAGGTGTGGTTCATGGCATCCACTCTATGTAATTCAAGTCCTAATGAAGGCCCAAGTTGATAGGCTTGTTCCTCCAAAAACATACATCAAACAAGGTCCTACAAAGAAAAATGAGTGCACCCTCCAAGGGTCTCAAGTAAAATGTATCATGCCAAGTAAAATCAAATTTAATACAAGATCCACCTAAACATGTGCATCAAAACTACCTTTTCAAATCAAACAAGTGCTCAAAGACCCTACACAACTTGCCAAGTTTAGGTATGGGAGGGTTGTCATGGTGACCTATTGGGTGAGTCATTCCTCAAGTCAAGGAGTGTTTCCTAGGTGGACCCTCTCTAAGTCATGCAAATAATATTAAGTGGATGGGGGTTAAGTTTTGGGCATGGGATTCATGACATACAAGGGTTCATATTATCTCATTTGTGGGTTCCTTTGTAGAGGGTGTGGTGCACCTTCATTTTCAATGCAACCTTTTTCCAATTCCATTTCATTGCCATTAATTAATTAAAGTGTTCCTAGGTTGAAGACAAAATGGGATTTCTACCTAAGCATGAAAAAAAGTTCCCACCTTGACTATACCCTGGTCACACTATGCTTCCCCAAGTTGAAGACAATGTGTGGGACTTCTATGTAAGTATGAAAAACATTACCCACACATGCTCTATCTTGGTTGACATGCTTATTTAGTTATTTATCTTACGAGTCCCATTAGTTTTTTGTGAGAGGCATTTCATTGTCCTCTAGATACCTGGGCGAGCATATATAAGGTTTATGATTGGATTTTATCTTTTTCCAGCTACACACCTCTAGTAATTTAGCCCCTTCTTCCCATGAAATGAGGTACAATCCCTTATTGGGTCAGTACACCCAAAAAATCCCAAAATAAGAGGAGACAAAAATGATGAAGTGTGGAAAATGATAAGTGTGATTGGTAATGGTACGATTACTCATCAAGGAGTCCTCCCAGTAGCAAATCTTTCCCCAAGGGTGACCAATTAATAGGATGTAATGTCAACCACCAAGGTGAAATAAGGCAAGCAACTTAATTTCCAAGAAAATTTTCTATAATCAAGAGAAGTTTTAATGCAACATATTCAAATGCCTCAAGTATTAAAGTGACACTTACCACAATACATGACTTGTACTTCATGGAGAAAGATCCACTGTCTTCTGGAAACAAGTTGATGTGGTGAATTCCATCATGATGAATTAGAGAAGTATGGTGGTGAATAAGGTCTTCATCTGTGTAAGTGGACATCACAAGTTAATCCATCCCTCAACACTCCATGTTTGCAACCTGAGGGCCTCGAGACATCATCTCCTTAGTTATCCCTAAAAATGGGGGGATAACAAATATTACTGAAAAATTTGGCGCCCTTGAGATGATGTACAAGATCATCAATCTAGGAGATTGGGTACCAGTTCTTGAGCTCACAGTAAGTTTCCCACCAATCTGTGACATGGGGAAGGGCTTTAAGGAGCGCGAAGGTGATATTTTCACTGTTAGAAATTTTTTGGATAGAGAAATAACCCTATAGAATAATTAACTATTTTTCCAAAGCATCGTCATATATCTGGCCTTCAAATAAAGGAATATGAAAGTTAAATTGTACCTTGAAGGACATTGCACCTTTGAAGTCACTATTTGTTGAAGGTGCCTCCATTGTTTTTATCATCCGTTGAAGGATCTAGGAGAAATTATCCATCATCTTGTTCCTCTATCACACAAGGGATTTCTCAAGCAACAGTTTGATATAATCTCATGCTCCATCATCTCTCTTTTCTTCTGTCGTGGGAGGCTACTTGGGTTGGTGGGTGTGTTCTTCCCCAAGATCAACCAGTTCAAGACTCAACTCCCAATAGATTGACCTTATCGAGGACATGCACAGAGAAACAAAAAAGAGAAAATTGATATGATACCACTAATTTGGAATAGGTGGAGAACAACATGAAGGAAGACATATAATAAGGAAACACACAAATATATTGCAAGAAACATAGTAATATAGTTGAATTCATATTCTATTAATGAATGGAATACAAAATATTGTAAAATACAAAGCACATGAACTAGCTAGAATGGTGGTAGCTTATCCATGAAGAAAGATATGTGTCGGTTACGCTCATTCGAAATAATTTGATTACAAAGAGACCAAAAATTCCTTTTAACATAAATCATCAATGACAAAACCCTAAAAATCCAAAACCCTAACCCCAAAAGATGAAACACCAAAAGGTTTGTGGGCCGCAATGTGGTTAGTTGATATGTCAACTTCCTGAGGGTCTAATGGTTGCATACGATCTTCTTTTGGGGAGCTCGATAGTCTATTGGAAAGTTCTAGATGATAATTATACATTTTGAATGACCCAATATCTACCTTTGGTAACAAACTAGGCACTATCACACTAAAAAAAATTCATTTACGGCCTCAAAACGACCCTTAAAGTTTGGAACCCAAAAAACCGCGAAGATGTGGAACGATTCAGAATTAGTGGAATAAGTGGGTGGCCACCAGCATCCACCTAGATCATTCCTCCCCCTTTAGGAATCAATGGTACCCATTGCGTTGATTTCCTCCATCAGATGGGGAAAATTCTGTTGAATCTGACTCCTAGTGAGCCACTTGCCCTGGTGTAGAATATGCCCTACTTCGATTACTAGATAGATTTAGATGTTCTTGTGGTAAGTTCCCTTCATCTTGGTGTGATCCGATCAAATTTTACCTGGTCTATGTAGTCAGGTTTTATTTCTATAGGGGTCAAGTGCTCATCCATGTTCGAAGTGTTCAAGAGAGGTGGAAAATAATGGTCGAAGAAGTTCCTCATTAAATACAGGATGCAAGCCAAGAAAAAGGGGAATACTTAATTCAAAAGCATTCTCATCCACAATCTTGGTGATGGTATAAGTCCCATATCAGAGTGGGAGGATATTTCGATGGAGTGGTATGAACGCTCTTTCTGCAAATTCAACCATACCTTATCTCCCACCTGAAACTTGTGTGGTACCGGATGTTGATCATGGAAATGCTTGTACTTGGCATTGTTTTTTTGAAAAAGATAATGAACTTGTTGTTGGATGTGATATATTCATTTAATAAATTTGGCTTCTCGATCAAATTCATCTGAGCATGAGAGGAATCTTCCTGTGCATATCCAATGGGTACAACTACGCCAATGGGGGCCAATGGCTGGAACCCCAAACACACCTAAAAATGGTTGTGGCCAATAGAGCTATGGAGGGATTTGTTGTGGCTATGTTGAACATAAGGAAGGCTCTCATCCCATGTACATGGATGTTTGGAATTGTACATCCTCGGGATATGAACAATCATCTTGTTGACTACCTCTATTTGTCCATTAGACTGTGGGTAAAAGGTAGTTTATTTGGTTAGCTTGGTGTCCATCATTGAACATAGGCTGGACTAGAAGGTACTCAAGAAACTACAATATCGATCTGAAATAATGGTCTATAGGATCCCAAAATGAAACCAAACATGCTCAAAGAAAATCTTAGTAATGGCCTCAATTGGGATACTCTTCTTGCAGAGTGTCAAAACTATCGTCTTAGAGAATCTATCAATGAGCATGAAGACACCATCATTACCATGCTTGGTTGAAGGTAGACCATACATGTAATCCATGGAGATGGAATCCCAAGGTCTATGAGGAGTAGGCTGAGGGTTTTATAGCCTTTTTCTTATTAATGGTAGGTTTGGGAATGGAATAGGCAGTGTGAGATCTGATATACTTGTTGACCTATTGTCGAAGCTTCGTCCAATAAAAATTCTCTTGTAGTACTGCTCAATGTCTGATAGGTAGAAAAAAATTAGAGTTAAGAACTTGTTGAGGGGTCTAAGTTACCTTTAACTCAACAGTAGGAATCACACCCATAGACGTGGCCCAATTATAATATTCTCTATTTAAGGTAGTGTGATTCTACAGATTGATAGTCTGACAAGTTTCGATGTGATTTAAATGTCATTTTGGAAAGTTTCCTTTCTAACCATGTATCTCGTTTTGGGAATTATTTTCTTAATATTCAAACATTATAGAAAAATAAATAACTTAGATGACTAAATGTGAAGAAAACCGAGCACATGGATAACCCTATGCCAATGGTATGCAAACAATATTCAAGCCTAATCAATATTTAGCAGATAATACTATCATTAACCAAGTGACAAAAATTGTTTGAGAGAGAGAGAGAAACAGTTAAGAACAAATCACATGTGAAAACAAATAAACCAGAATTAATCATGCATATCGTCTGCATGCATGCAATGTATTAAAACATCATTGAATTCAAACCAACATTCATTTAGCAATAATAATAATTCAAGATAACTTAACATAATCATAATCTTACTAAAGGGCCTTTAGCAGAAAACTATTTACAGAACAATCCACATATCAAGTTAATCCATAAGCTTGGTGGAAATTTGTCTCTAACTATGTGTGAGCTTCAATATTAAACTTCAAAATAATTTTATGTCTAACTCTCCAGTTCTTACACAAACCATCGACCCTTCAAAATGAGGTCGATGTCTTTATTTAAAAAAAAAATAGGTCTACTAAAAATAGCTTAAAAATTCACTCAAATTAAAGACAAGAATCAGTAGAGTGGACTCATCCACATGTAATATCCTAGTAAACTTCCTGTCAACTTAATGGATTTGATCGATCAAACTCAAACCATTGGGAGAAAATATCTTTGCAGGTATGGAGGTACGAAAATCAGTGTTGTTCCATTGGTGCCCTAAGATCATCTTTCATCTCCACTACTCGATGTTTGAACTGATTTGTTTCGACACTCAAGTACCACAAGACAATCAATGCTCCTATCATGCCATCCGTAAATCTTCACACTTGTCCTTTTTCTAAATTTTTGATTTTAAGAACATCGGCTTCGAACTTCTGATCCCGCTCCTCTAGCTTCTTGACTACATCACTAAGGTCCACAAAATATTTGGGCATACCAAATACAAGGACTTGAATATATTTCATAATCTAGTTTATCTTTTGCCAATTGCTGAGATATTCCTCCCATCTGTCTTGCATATTTTGTTATGGTTTGGCCACTAGTTATGTCCAATTTTCTGTTGCATTTTGGAATCTAGCCAAAATTTCATCCATGATCATATTGATACCATGCTCCTCTTCACCACGACCCTTCTGGATCTCTTTGATATATTCAATTTTTGCCAAGGCCTTGTGTGATTGTTCAAAACACCTCATCATATATTTGCGTGCTATTAGACCAAACAAGGTCTCCCTATGATAGCTTACAATATGATCCATAAAGATGTCCTTGTCTAATTTAAATCGATTGTATCCATATTGGAACTCTTCTCTCATGAAGGTGATCGCTCATGAGGTACCTTGATAATACTCAACCTGATGTTTGAGATGCAAAAGTTCCTCCCTCATGGACTATGCTTCTCACTCATCTCCTCTTTATATGTCGATGGTGGCACTAGATATGGCCATTCCATCTCCAAGTAGATCACTCACTTTGGATTGATTGGTGTCTAACATAGTTTCATCTATAGTGATCACCGCAACATTGTCCAAAGTAAGCCTTCTCTTCTTACTAGTTCTTTTGACCACCGCCTACCTCTTTATGCCATATGCTATAGCTTGCACATAGACTACCTCATTTATAGATTTTGGAATTGGTTGTTCCCCCCATGAGATAATATTTCTCAGACTTCCTGAAGTATGAAAGTGCTTAAGGGTCGGTTCCTTACCTTTGTCGGTTTTTGGTACCCAGTTGCTAACGCTTTCTCCATCTCTTCCTGATGCATGCTCTTGGCTTGGAGCTGTAAAAGGCCATCCAAGGCTATCTTTGATTTTAGTCTCTGCATCTTGGAGAACCTCTCCTATCTACCTCATGTAAGTGGTGACTTTTGTCACACTCTTTGTTGATACTGCCAAGGGTATTGTCATTTCCTTGGGTGAAGAGGGGTTTGGTGTATTTGTTGTGGTTTATTCAACCTCTTCATCATCATTTTGATTTTCATGTCCTTGGATTATGGGCGTGTTGCCTCCAACATATGAAATTACCTCACTCTCTTATTTATTTGGGGTATTTTCGTCTAGGATAGAACCCTTTCTATTACTCTCATCTTTATCTCCTTGAAATACTTCCTACTCTTTGTCTTGTGTCTCACCTTTTCCTACTCTAGTGGCATCTCCTGTGTCCTGTTTATATTCCTTTCTCTCTCGACCACTTTATCCTTTAGCTTGAGGTTGTGACACTTGTCCTAAGGGGGTAGTAATACTTTCAGTTACATTCAAGTTTGTCCCCATATCCATGGGTTGTGTTCCTTGAGGTAGCTTGGTGTCCAATATTTCTATAGCAACTTCATTGATAATGGGAACTATTGTAGTTTCCATATCCTCACTGTCATCTTCATATATTTTAATTAGGTAAACAATTACAAGTACTAATACACTTAAGCCCAGTGTCACTATAATAGTCTCAACTGCAGGTAAAGCCTTGATTGCTCTACCTGTACTTGTTCCCCATATAGTTGGTCATTCTTTTCTCCTGATGGGTTTTATCTTGATGGTGTTCTCTCTCCTTCCACCATATGCATGTCCACATGAGTCACTATCGGTGGCCCCAATGTTGAAGAGTGGTATTTTTCCCATGCTCCCGAAACATTCTCTCATCTTCTTCTAGGAGCCTTTGTGTTTCATCCCTCCTTGCCTCTTGCTTTGCATTTTCATTTTTTGTTTGTACAATAACTCATGTTATTTGTTCCAACCATTCTAATTGTTCATCTCATGACATGGCCTTGAATCGGTGATCCAGATTTAGGATCAAAACAAATTGATTAATAGACTGAATACAATAAACACAAAGATAGGAATAATAACACAAATATCCATTGAACAAAATCTTCTATTAAATAATGAAATAGGTTGAAATTGTAAAACTGCAAAACTGAAACTTGCTCAAATGGTGGTATCTATCTCTGAGAAGAGATGTGGCTGCTACACACATCCGTCTGAGTAGAATGGATTACAATGAGGCTTTAGAGGCATTTTTTATATTACTCATGAATGCCAAAACCCTAGACATCCAAAAACCTAACCCTAGAAGGTGAAACGCCAAAAGTCATGTGGGCCCTATGGGTAAGTTGGTGTAATTTGGTACCTCAACTTCCTAAGGTCGTAACTTTTGCATACGACCTATGTTTTAGGTGCGTAATAGCCCGTTGGAAAGGTATTTTAGAGAATTACACATTTCACTGTCAAACTATGACTCTATCTATAGATTGAATGTGGCGAGCCAAAAAAAAATGTTTAGGGCCCCAAAACGGCCCCAAAAGTACAACAAGATGTGCTGACATGGAAACATACAAAATAGGACAATTGGATTAGGCAAGACGCCACCTGTATCCACCTGGAGGATGTGTGAGGCTTCAGACAACCCCATAAGTGTAGAACACACAATTACAAAGAAGTACAAAAGAACGTGTTGAACAAAAAATGGACATGAGGAGCCAGTTGGAATAGGTGGGTGGCCACCAATATCCACCTGGATCAATCCTCCCCCCTTAGGAAGCAATGGTATCCATTGTGTTGATTTCCCTCATCAAGTGAGGAAACTTTTGYTGGATCTGGCCCCGGGTGAGCCAATTGCCTTGGTGTAGGAGTTGCCTTGCCTTGAAAACCCGATAAAGATGGATCCATTGCTGGCGAGTGCCCTTGACTTGTGTGTCCACTATCTGATCAGTGGATGCTTGTTCCATGMAATCAGGGTTGATCTTTGTGGGTGTTAGTTGTTCTRYGATCTTAGAGGTGTCCAATAACGGTGGAAAATATGGCCGAAGGAGGTACACATTGAATACTGGATGCAGACCAAGGAAGGGTGGAGTGTTGAGCTCAAAATCATTGCTACCCACAGCCTTAGTGATAGTGTAAGGCCCATAACAAAGTGGGCGAAGCTTATGATGGGGCCCAATGAGACGCTCCTTCTGCAAATGTAACCATACTTTGTCACCAACTTGGAACTGGTGTGGTAACCTATGTTGATCATGGCATTGATTGTACTTAGAATTGGATTTATGCCAAATATCCTAGACCTATTGGCGAATGTGTTGAATCCGCTCAATGAATCTGGTGGCTTTGTCGATCATAGGCTGATCAGGAGAAGAGTCTGTCTGTGCGGTGGCAAGAGGAAATACAACATCAATGGGTCCCAAGGGTTTGAATCCTAGACCCACCTAAAATGGGCTAGGCCAATGGAAATATGGAGAGACATGTTGTAACTGTGTTGGACATATGGGAGACTCTTGTCCCATGTGCGTGGATTCTTAGAATTGTACATGCACAAGATGTACACAATCATCTGATTGATGACCTCTGTTTGGCCATGGGTTTGGGGGTGGAAAGTAGTGGATTTTGTGAGCTTGGTGTCAAATAGAGACCAAATATTAGACCAAAAGGTGTTGAGGAACCTGTTGTCTCAGTCGGAGATGATGGTCTATGGTATCCCAAAGTGGACCCACACTCGTGCGAAGAATATCTTGGCAGTATATGTCGCTATGACATTCTTATTATATCCTGTGAGGATGGCCATCTTCAAAAACTGATCAACAACCATAAACACACAGTCATTTCCATGCTTAGTGGACAACAAGCCAGACATGTAATCCATTGAGATGGATTCCCAAGGCTTCTTGGGAATGTGAATAGGGGTGTATAAGCCTTGCTTCTTGATGGCTGGCTTGGTAATGGCACAGGAAGTGCAAGATTTTATATACTTGCTGACGTCTTGTTGAAGTTTTGGCCAATCAAAATGTTTTTGAAGAACGACCACAGTTTTCTCTGCGCCAAAATGTCCTGCCACCTGACTGTAGTGGGCTTCCCAAATCAGCTTTTCACTCTTTCTTGTAGGAACACAGAGATGGCCCAGGTGGCATAAGAGTCTGTACTGAATGTGAAAATCAGTGACAGTTGCGCCTGTACCCAAGACTTGGTAGGTGGTGGAAAAGTCTATATCTTGCTGATAAAGTTGGGGCCACTCAGATGCTTCATGTCCATTGGAATGGAACACAATGGTGAGTGAAGCCACATGAGGTTGACTAAGGCAATCAACAACATGATTGGAGATACATGTCTTATACTTGATGTTGAGATGGAACTGTTGTAGGTAGGTGGACCACTTCTGATGGCGGTCGTTCTACAATTTCCCCTGTGTCGGTATGAACTGCAGAGGCTTGTGATCAATGTGTATGATCATCTCTTTCCCAAGAATGTAATTTTTCCATTGATGACAGGCTTGTACAATGGAATACATTTCCTTGTCATAGGTGGGGTATTTCTAGACAGTATCGGAGAGTGTCTCACTATGGTATGCCATCAGATGCCCGTGCTGAGTGAGAATTGTGCCCACAACATATTCAAATGCATCAGTCTCAATCTCGAATGGTTGTTGCATTGGGAAAGGAGAGTACTGGAGTTGAGCACAAGCGATGCTTTAGATCATCGAATTCTCATTGTTGCTCCTTCCCCCACACGAACTTGTCCCTACCACTTCCCTTGGTCACCATCCAATATGGGAGAATCCCAACACGAACCGTCGGTAGAAGTTGGCTAGTCCCAAGAAACTTTGAATCTCAGTTAGTGTGGTTGGGGCTGGCCAGTCACAGATGACTTGGATCTTAGCTAGATCAACATGTACCCCATTCTCATCAACAATGTAGGCCAAGTATTGGACCATGTTCATGCCAAAGGAGCATTTTTCCAAGTTGGCATACAACTTGTGTTGTCGCAGAGTGCTCAAAACTTGTTGAATATGCCACATGTGATCCTCCCAGATTCTGCCGAAGATGAGGATGTCATCCAAATATACTAACACAAAGGAGTTGGTGAAGGGTCTCAATACATCATCCATCAATCTCATGAAACTGGCTGGTGCATTTGTTAAGCCAAAGGGCATAACTAGCCATTCACAAAGACCTTATTTAGACTTGAAGGTTGTCTTCCATACATCAGTTGGTTCGATGGGAACCTAGTGGTAGCTAGACTTTAGGTCAATCTTGTTGAAGAACTTTCCCCCCTTTAGTTGGTAAAGAAGGTCATCGAACCTGGGAATGGGGTAGTGGTTCTTGACTATGATTTTTTTTAAGGCTCTGTAATCAATGCAGATTCACCAAATCCCATCCTTCTTCTACACCGGTACAGTTGGGCTTCCACAAGGGGAGGAGCTGGATATAATGTGCCCCTTTTGAAGAATCTCTCGGATCTGACACCTGATTTCATCATTCTCCATCAGTGAGTGCTGATATACTGGTCCATTAGGTAGCAGTGCACCAGGGGTCAAATCAATTGGATGCTTGACTTGGCAGTGTGTTGGTGCCCCTGTAGGTGAGGAGAAGATGTCTTTGTATTCTTCCACGATCCCGTCTACTTGTTGTTGCTACAAAGAGAGGCATTGTGTAGAGTCCATGGATGTGGCAATGACCTTCTTCTTACTATGAGCATGGATCACGAATAAGATGAACTTCTCAGTCTGTGAAATGACCTTATTGCATTTCTTAGAAGAGATTAAAGAAATAGAAGTAGGAGGCGCTACCTATCAGATCCTGTACAATTGTCTACCCAAAGTAATAATAGCACTGCGAGGTCTAGACTCATACACAACATGACCCTTACAAAAATATGGTTGTCCTAAAATAACATCACAAACTTCAAGGGGAGAAATATCACACAATACCTCATCTTTGAAAGGCTTGTTGTTGTAGGGAAAACAACACTATTGGCTGACATGAAGATCTCTTCATTGGAGAAACCAGCTGATGGTGTGAGGTTGTGGGTGTGGTGTCGTTGGCAAGTCTAGCTGCTTGACGACCTCTGATGAAATCAGGTTCTTCTGACTACCACTGTCGACAATGAAATCAATCGGATCCCCCTTGACCCACATATGTGAGTGAAAGAGGTGTTCCCCTTCCTCTGGTTCTTCTGGTTCGCTTGGCCAGAATTTGGTGGTAGTGACAGTGGCACTAGGTTCAACATCGATAATCCACTTCCCTCCTTCAGGATTTGACTCAGAATCAAAATCTACCTCTAACTCCGAAGCCTTCAACTCGGCCACGAGGGACTTCTTGAATCGACATTCTTCGGTGTTGTGCCAAGGACTTGTATGGTACTCACACCATTTTCCCATGTCCTTCTTCATCTTCTCATTTCCCTTCTTGTGTTGCGACTTGGACTGGTTTTCCTGAGGGCAACCATATCGACTTGGTCCCTTACTATGTGGGTTGGGGCTACCTTTTCCCTGCTTCGGATGTGAGGGGTTTGCAGATCCAAACTCTCGTCGTTTCTGCTTAAATTTTTGCTCGATCTTGACAACGTATCTATAAGCCGTTCCCAATGAGGCGATGTCCAGGAACTCCATTTCTGTTTGAATGTCTCTATGAAAACAACCATGGTATTTGAGCACCAGATGATGCTCAGAGTCTTTGATACCCAATTTGGTGCATAGGGTATGGAAAATATTGGTGAAATATTGTACTTTCTAGTCCTTTTCTTGACGTAGGGTGGTCCATCTGGTGTACTAGTCCTCGTAGCTTCCAAAAGGGTAGTATTTTTCTTTAATAGCGTTTCTGAAGGAATCCCATGTAAGGGCCACCGCAAATATTGCATATTCCTCCATGACCCTTTGCTCAGAGTAAGTATCCCACCAGTATTTAACATGGGGAATGACCTTGAGGAGTGAAAAAGTGGTCTTTTCCCTATCGAAAAAATTGTGGACCAAAAAATATCCTTCAAACAGATTCAACCATTTATCTACAACATCCACATCTATCATTCCTTCAAATAATGGAATATCAAAATTTACTTGTACCTTGAAGGGGGTTGCATGGCTGCTTGATGAAGATGCTTCTCCCGTGGGCAACCGTTGAAGGATCTGTGCGAAGTTGTCCATCATTTCGTTCCTTTTTAGCGCGAGGGATTCCTTGAGAAAAATTTTAATAAGATATCCTACTCCGTCATATTTCTTTTCGTCTCCCATGGGTTTTTTTCAGGCTCGGCGCGAACGATCTGGTAATGGATCGATTGGTTCGAGTCCCAACTTCTTGTACCCAGACCTTGTTGGGGACATGCACGAAGAAAAATAAATGAAGAGCAAACCGATCTGATACCACTAATCCAGATTTAGGAGAGGAACGAACTGATTAACAGACTGAATAAAATAAACACAGAGATAGGAAGAATAACACAAATATCTAGTGAACAATATCTTCTATTAAATAATGAAATAGGCTGAAACTGTAAAACTACATAACTGAAACTTGCTCGAATGGTGGTAGCTATCTCTGAGAAGAGATGTGGCTGCTACGCACATATGTATGAGCATAATGGATTGCAATGAGGCTCCAGAGGAATTTTTTATATTACTCATGAATTCCAAAACCCTAGACATGCAAAAACCTAACCCTAGAAGGTGAAACACCAAAAGTCATGTGGGCCCTATGGGTAAGTTGGTGTAATTTGGTACCTCATATTCTTAGGGTCGTAAATTTTTCATACGACCTCTGTTTTAGGCGTGTGATAGCCCGTTGGAAAGGTCTTTCAGATAAATACACATTTTTCCATCAAAGTGTGACATTCTCCACATTTTGACTGTGGAAAGCCAAAAAAACAACGTTTAGGGCCCCAAAATGGCCCCAGAAGTACAACAAGATGTGCTGACATGGAAACATACAAAATAAACTAGTTGTATTAGGTGAGAGGCCACCCGTATCCACCTGTAGGATGTGTGAGTCTTCAGACAACCCCAAAAGTGTAGAACACACAATCACAAAGCAATACAAAATAACACGTTGAACAAAAAATGGACATGAGGAGCCAGTTGGAATAGGTGGGTGGCCACCAATATCCACCTGGATCAATCAAGTAAGATCTGGTTTCTCTTTCCTTTGTAGGATCTCTTCCCAATCTAGATCATTTTTAGTAAATATATCATCCTCAAAGTTTTCATGTGCATATGTCCAGTGGGATACCACTTAACTAGCGTGGTGAGCCACTAAAATTTTTGTATCATATTTCCTATACATGCCTGTGTAAAACCTGTACTCTACTTGATTTTGAACTTCATGTCTAGCTTGAGTAGTGTCTTTCAAAAAATGGTAACCTACATAAAATCCATAAGGGAGAAATTCTCTTTTCTTGTCTTTCACTAGGGAGGCGTTGAAGACTTGTAATATAGTCTGGTAAAAAATATCCCCCAACACTAGTCGATCTGGCACATGGGATGGAAGTAGGTGTGGGGCCTCGGTGGCTCCAAAAATCCTGAAGTAAGTGATTTTATTTTCTAGGTACCAATTCCCTACTATGGATATGACCTTTCTTGCTAATTCAGAAAGACTTGGACAATTCTGTTTAAATATTATGAAATAAGCCCTAGCTAAGAATTCATCACAAATTGTAGCATAAGACTTCTTATACCCATTTTCCCATAAGATGTTGAAATAGACATGGATGAATAACTCTAAGACATGCCATCTTAATCCTATCCCTGGAAATACATTTCTAGCACATATTTCATCTAATAGGTATTAGTCCATAAAGGAGGAGGATACTTATCCTACTTTTGGTTTCTGTGCTTGGTAAACCCTAATGCTCAATTGATTTGAAATTATGGTGCCCAAATTGAAGACACTTTTGGATATGGCTACAGTATATGACAGGGGCATCCATGCTTCTGAAAACCTGGATCAATAATTTTCCCCATACAATCGACATATCATGGCCATGGGGAACACAGATGGTTCTCTTAGGTTTATAGTATTGTACCACCCAGATGCTTTGTTCACAAATTTCCTATATTCCTTCCACCATGATGCCAACAACTAATTATTGTTGTGTTGTTCATAGAACTTGACCATGAAGTCGGTGTTCAGCCTAACTTCGGGCTCCCTAAGTTTGTAATATTTGTTGACCTCCATTGGCAAAGAAACACCAACACATTGATCGTTCTCATTGTTAATCATGCACTTATCATCCTAAGTGTGATCAATTATCCATTCGAAGGTCTCTAAGTAGGGTAAAATCAGGGTTCTGGAGGCTACCACGTACAAGGATGATAATTTGATATTCTAAAAGAACTGAGTGTCCAATATTCTTACTTCTATATAACTATGTAGTGTGAATTCAGAAAAATGATCATGGTGAATTTTATTTTAAAGTTCAATCCAGGTGGGCATAGGTACCTTGGTTGTCATGCTTGTGTTTGTATCTTTGTAGAGCAGTGGTGGAGATGATAAATTTGTCTGTGACATTTTGATTATAGGCTCCACCTTAGGCATGAGTTCCAATTCTCTGGCAAAAGCAGGACTAGAGGTGCCTCCAACCATTAACTTCTTCCCCTTCGACGTATTTGGCAATTGTCGATTCATAGGTCATCGTGGTAGCATTTTTTCTTGCAAAAAAACATTGTTAAATTTCAATTAATTAAATATTGGGAACGACTTACCAAAAACAACCAAAATACCTATGCGAAGCTGGGGTTTCAAAATTTCAGCACTTACCGATCCCGAAATAACAATAAACTTGAAAAAAAATCATCCTCCACCGAGCGTGACACTTGATTATACAAAATCTCTTGCTACGTAGAAATATTTGTTTCTCTATGGAAACAATGATAAGATGAATGAGAAAAAACAGATTCAAATAACTCTTTCCTATCCATCCCATCTGAGTTCACAAACGTTAAGTACAACAAAATCCTTGCATATATTTGGGAATTAAATTCATCGTCAATGCCATGCTCATGCAGTTAATGTGCTACTTCAACCGACGATGCAAAGGAACGTTAAGTTGGTCGATTGATGGTTTTGAATAGTGATCAACTGGTGCATAGTGATTGTTAATATCATGGGTTGAGGATATGTCCCTCTTTATGGCATGTAGGACGTGTATCAATCATTTGATTTCTGACCCCGACGAAGATGAGTGTTAGAGGTTATGTTCGTGTGTCATGAGTTTTTTGAGATGATGAGGTGGAGTTCAAATCGTGCAACATAAATTTTGGGGCCTCCCTCGGCCAATGTGGCCTACTCGGAAATGTTAAAAATGCATAGTGAATGAGGATATTTTTCCTTAACGAATTCAAAGCCTTATTGTGTAATATGGACGATCTAGATCAAAAATGTGACATCATGAACAATTAAGATCACAATTCATTCTACTGAAACCAACTATCGACGGTCTCATTCATGAGTCTCACTAGGAGATGATGGGTTGGGGACTGCTGACGTTAATGTGCTACTAGCCATCGGTGCACTCAATATGCCTTAATATTGTGTTGTGAGAGTGTTCTTGACCGATCCCAACATGACATTGGAATCAGTGAACTGGGAATCTTATAATGGTTATCATAGATGCACCCATGACTCGTTGATGACCGATCTAACATCAGTGTTGGCTATTCCACTATCTAATTTTCTTCCTTTGATCTCTTCCATAATGGTTTCTCATGCCCTAATGAAACTAGTGAGTCACTTGTGATGACATGGTTGGATGATGTCGCGGTACCGCGACATAGAGGACGTGACTCAATTTTCATGGCCAAGGGTGGATAACATGATGACATGGTTATCGTGAAAGATGTATAGATAACCACATGGTGAAATACATGTTGATGCTTGTTATTCCCAATTTCTATGGATAAATAAGGAGATGATTTATCGAGTCCCTTAGATTGTAGACATGGAGTACCAAGAGACATATGACTGACAAAGTCCACATGCACAGACAAAGACCCACTTCACCACCATACATCCTAGATTCATCACGATGGAATTTACCACATCAACTTGCTTTTGGAAGACGACGGGTCTTGCTTCATGAGGTACAAGTCGGGTATTGTGGTAAGTGTCACTATAATACTTGAGGCATTTGAGTATCTTGCATTTAAAGCTGTTTTTTATTATAGAACTTATGCTCTTTGCCCTGTTTCACCTTGGTGCTTACCATTGTGCCCTAGTAACTGGTCACCCTTGGGAATGGGTTTGCTACCAGGAGGTATCCTTGACAAGTCATCGTTCCATTCCCAGTCATTCTTATCATTTTTCACACTTCATCCTTTTCGTCTCCTTATCTTTTGGGATTTTCGGGTGTATTGACCCAATAAGGGATTGTACCTCATTTCATGGGAAGAGGGGGTTGAAGGCCCAGAGGGAATGTAGTTGGAAAAAGATAAAAACCAAAATATAACCTTCCAGATGCTCGCCCAAATGGGTCTTGAGAAATATGAAATGTTTCTCCTAAAAAAATCAAAGACCTGCAATAAACAATTCTATAGACATCCCACCTGTTGAGGGATCTACACAAGTGTGTTACAACCTTTTCTTTACCCCTAAGGCACTCTGTGTACCTCTCCCTTCAAGTGAAATTGCGGTACTACTCCCAAAGCTTTATGTTACCCATTAGGAGTACACAATTGTTCCAGACTTTAATTAATTAATGTTAAATGAATGGGCTTGGAAAAAGGATGCATTGAAAATGAAGGTGCAACACACCCTCTACAAAGGAACCCATAATTGAAACAATATGAATCCTTGTATGTCATGAACCCAATGCCAAAAAAAATTACCCCCATCCACTTCATTTTCTCCACATGACCTAGAGAGGGTCCACCTAGGAAACACTCATTTACAGGGATGACTCACCCAATAGGTCACCTTTTCAACCCTCCCATACCTAAACTTGGAAAATTTTATAGGGTCTTTGAGAACTTGTTTAATTTGATAAGGTAGTTTTGATGCACATGTTTATGTGGCTCTTGTATTAAATGTGATTTTACTTGCCATAATACATTTGAATTGAGATCCTTGGAGGGCACACTTTTCTGTCTTTGCAGGACCTTGCTGATGGATGTTTTGGAGGGATAAGCCCAACTTGGGCTTTCATTGGGGTAGGAATCCCACAGGTTGGATGCCATGACCTAGACACTGGGAGAAGCCAGAAATTAAGTGTTTCCTTTGGAGGTAAGAGAAGAGACTTTGGATGATGACACCTAGCCCAACGTTTGGCCTTGAAAGGAAAAAATGTCATCTTCAAGGGCTTGACATCACCCTAGGTCTAGGGTTTTGGTGGTGATTGTGATGTTTTGATGGAAACTTGGCACCTTTGGAGGAGGAGGATCATTTTCATCATGGAGAGGAGCCTAGTGCATGAAGAGGAGGCCTTAGGAGGCCCAAAAACTTCCTCCTTTTTTTCTCAATGACTTGCTAAAGTGCCAAGACGTCACCCTAGAAGGGGTTGACATCACCTTTTAGGGTTTTTTTATGTGCAAATTTTAAGTTAAGTTTAAATTACTTTGTAAAGGGTAAAAATAAAGGGTAATGGATCCTTTATTTTGTGGTTTACCCTAACTAAATGTGGGCAAACACGTTTTAGAAGTTTTGCATAAATAAGAATCAAATTCATTTAATTTTACCATAACTCTCTCATGTGACAAGAGCTACTTGGCCGAAATTTTCACCCCTATAGGGAAATTTACATCTCTCTCTCTCTCTCTCTCTCTCTCTCTCTCTCTCTCTCTCTCTCTCTCATGCTATGGTTTATACTTGTATAGTGGAGAAAAGTGGTGAGATACCCTTCTTGGAGGCTTGTTCTTGCATGTTGATGACATTTTATTGGTAAAAAGGGTTTGTCTAGCATTTCTCTTGAAATTGGTAAGAAAAATATGCATATTGTTAGTTCCTCTTTCTTGTTTCATGGTTGTTCTTGGATAGATCCTTGGAGGAATAAAAGGGATTATATCCTCCACCAAGTTATCATTGTTGTTGATTGGATAATATTATGCAAAGGTTTCTAGGAGGAGTAAAAGAGCTTACACCCTCCTACATTTACCTTGTTATGGTTACTTTCTCAAGGGAGTAAAAAGGCTTATGCCCCTTGAGAACTAGTATACCTAACCTAATACAAGAAGACTCCATCACCCATTTTGGCAAGGCACTAATATAATTTTTCATTGGAGATATAAATTACTTGCATTGGTACACGTGATTTTGAGAGATTGAAATTGTTTAAGTTGGAAATTTCTCTTGGTGTCTTAAGCTTGATAAAGCCACTAAGGTGTGTTTATTGTCCTAGTGGTTCTATTTTTATAATCAACTAAAATATAGATACATTAGGGCTTCATCAAAACACATTCAATCTCTCATTTTAACTTTGTTTTAAACTCTAGAATTTACTTCTAAAGTTGTACTTTTATTTTACTGCTCATTGTCTATGTTTTTTACGGTCTACTTGTCAATTTTCGTGGTTGGAATTTTCTGTTGTAGAAAATTTATACAGCCACTTGGATGTTACAATAACTCTCTAAAAACAATATCTAACAACTCTCTTTTACCATGAAAGTTTGTTCTTGAATATTGGAAAGTTATCTATTGATTTAGTGCTTCATTGTCCAACAACTAATTGATAATTTTGATGGTTAAATATGTAGTAACTAGTTCTTATTATTGCTGATATATATTCGTGTTTACTAATACAATATAGGTTAACAATCTTTACTTGCTTTTCCACTTGATTTTTGGGCTTGTATCTC
>ML793603.1:342201-356298 GCA_009831015.1 Picea engelmannii
CCGGCGACTCAACTTGAGGGAAGTTTCCTTTCCCCTTATTTCCTTGATGATCTAAATCTTATCTAACTACTCCACCATCCAAAAATCCTTCTTCCAGAAAAACCCTTCCCCCTGGAAGATTCAAACATTCCAAAACTTACCAAAGGAGGCATCCTCTCCATTCCCCTGTTGTCAATTTTGTTTTTCACAGTAATCTCCTGTAATATCCCCAAGGACATGCCCTAGTTATATTATGAATTGTAATTATGTTTATAGGTTGGTGAGCCAAGTGTATATAAGCTGGTGGGATTATGTGTTTATTAGGAAGGGGAGCCTAGGTGTTAAAAGCCAGGAGCTTGATTTTGTATATGTAATTATGCAGATCATTAATAAAATATAAACATCATTGCATGTAGACCGACCACGAAGAAAGAGTGATGGGGGACTAAGCTTCCACAAGGTTGGGTAAGGGAGGAGGCTAAGTGTGTGGGCCTAGGGGCTAATATAGGGGGATTACCTCTAAAGGGGATAATAATTTATTATTATTTCTTGAAGGCTAAGGTGGACATGTTGAGTGTTGTCCTAAGTTCCTATAAATGGAATGTGTGCTAAGTGGAACTCATGCGGCTCCAGCAAGACAAGTGTCGACCTGAGCGCATGCAGTTAAAACTGATGAGTAAACTATTTTGGGGGTTGCTCTCTCATTCTTCAATCCTCCCCCTGAACTTGCTGGCCTCTGCATATTCCCTCGGCATAACCTGACACATCTGAGAAACTAGAGGGAAGGGAAAAATCCGAACTGTGTGTCCCGTGAACCAAGGTTTATCCACACTGCAAATATGATTTCGTGCCTTAACCGTTTGGGTTATTGTCATGTGTATTACCTGAGTCATGTTGCATCTTAGTGGGTTGTTGTCATTTTTGGACGTCCATACCCAATTCCCTGTAGCTGTTGTTTCCCGTGAGTTAACCGAATTTTGTTGATGTTCTATTATCCTTACCTTGTAGGAATTGAGCAGTAACAGGTTGAAGAGGTAGGTTGTCAGGCCTATGAGTGACTCTCTCCAGGTGAGAGAGTGCGTGGAGGAAGTGAGAACTCATGGAAGGGGTCCTGTAGCTACCACAGATCTCAAAGAATTATGGTCTGGCTTGTTGTTGAATCCCAAGGCAAGGGAGGTTTAGCAACTGAATGACTATAGGACAATGAAGGTGTATACTCTTGGGGTGGGACAGGCATGTGGGGAATGAGATTCTGTGGGTAGTGGGCGTAAGTGGCTCTTGGGAGATAATATTTCCTCTAAAACTGTGTGACCTCCTTGCTGACCTTACCTAGCCTAGGAATCCCTTGCCCAGTGGAGCTTAGTCCCAGCTCAGGGGTGACCCACTGTTGAGCGTGATGAGAAGTATGGTCTATGGATGGGAGGTTTGTGGAAGGTCTGCACGTAGTTGGTGGATTTACTCCATCTAAAAGATAAGTATCATTTACGTGCTTAATTTTGTGTTATGCATGTCTATGATGCTGGAATGTTATCATGTATTCTGTTGCATATATGAATTATTGTCTATTACATTTGAATCTGTATGGTAGCAGTAACTCTGTGTTATGTGTTTTATTTCGATTAAAATGCATGTTATATATTTATATGTGAATGTTTCATAGTGGTAGCATTACCTAGTCTCTGTGGAGGGTCGGGGATGCTACAGTTTGGTATCGCAGATAAGTCATAGTTGAGTAGTGGCATTGCCCAGGCTGGTTGATGGCTAGGTATGTTACAAATTGGTATTAGAGCCATGGTTTTCAACACTGAGCCTGGATGGGCCATGTTAGTGGAAATTGAAGGAAAAGTTTCAGAAAGAATTGTTGTCGAAGTAGACAAAATTAGAGTTCATAGCATGGTTTCAACATTGAGCTTGGATGGGATAGATATGTGGTCATTGGACCCAAGGTTTCAAGAGGAAATTGTGTCTGGAGGACCAATTTCGAATCTCAGAACCTTCCTGAGTGCCAAGAAGTTACCTTGGTTGTGTTACGAAGCTCATGAGGAGTAGCGGTGTTGTAAAACCACGATAGACGTGGTATTGGGCCGTAGAGTAATGTGGACCTTAGGATATGTTTGGGATAAGGATAATCCTTCATGTCTGTCAGATCTGGTAATGTTGCGAGGAAGTTAGTCGTGAATTCCTTTGCAAATCCACAGAGTAATAGAGTATGATCTTCATCGTAGAATCTTTTCGAAAGGAAGGTAAATCCCTTATGACCGTTAGATATAGGGAAGGTGCAGAGGAGTTAACTTGGAAGCCCTTCGGATTTCGCGATTTCAGTTAAGTCTGATTCCAAAAACAAGAGAAGGGCCGAAGTCTAAAACTCTGAGGTGACATGGAATGGTGATGTCACATGGTTTGACGTGGACACATGGGTTGTGTGCCATGTGTCAATGTGTTTGAACCCGTAGAATTTTGAAATTCCATATGGAACGTGACATTTGACACCCATCTGATTGGGCCACAAGTCAGCTGCTAGTATTCTGCCACGTGGCACTCCATATGAGCATGGTTAGTGCTACCGAGGTTACGTAACGAAGTTAAGGGTCAGAGGACCCACACTGGCATTGATCACTATACATCAAGATCGACGACCAGTAGGCATTGCGGGGATTCAAGTTGCATGGGAGTTAATTATCTAAGGCGGTCCTGCAATCCAAACCCTGGTTTCACCGAGGGGTTACGTTTCAGCGTCAAAAGAATTGAGGGATGAAAGGCGGGTTGCTCCAAACCACTGTTGCATGCCCCCACAATTTGAAAATGTTAAGTGATGTGATGTAATGACATCACCAAAGGTGATTGGGAATGTTCAGATATTAACAGTTCGGATGTGTGGATGCGAGATCCTCCAAAGCTCTGAAGTCCCGAAGACCCGAAGACCTAGAACTCAGACACATGAGGTTCCATAGTAAGTGTCAGCCATCGGATGTTGAATAGACATGGACGGTTGATCCACCCTATGTCATGAGTTCGGTAATCTGGAACTCCGAGAGATTGTTGTGTTGTGCCTTGAATTCTTCTGAAGCTGAAGGCTCGAGTAAGCATCTAGTGACCTAGCGCTTGGTCACAACCCGTGATCGCATGGGTGGGACTGAGAGAAATGAGATAGTGCCAGAAAATGATTACAGCATAGAGAAGAGCTCAAAAAGAAAATGAAATCTAAATGTTTTCTTAAATCAGATTGGTTTGAATGCGTAAACTGGTGAAGTATTGAATAAGTTTGAATTGTTTATCTTCTTTGAGTTTTTGAGTGAAAGGAGTGCACATTGTTCACAAGGACTGAATTGACAGAGATAAGTTAACCACAGAGAAGCTCAAGAGAGATACCGTTGAACCTTCATCAGTAGAAGTGCAAGGAGTGCACAGGAAGAACTCTGTGTTGAGTTCAGAGAGAGATAGAGTCACTGAGAACTTTGTAGGGATATTCCAGGTGGGCATCGAGCAAGTGCAAGTGTGCACAGAGAGAAATATTTTTTGATTTCAGGGAGAAGAGTATCATAGGAATATACTCACAGAGTTGTTGAACACTCTATAGAAAATGCTCAGCAAGGTGTGCTTTGAGAAGAAGGTTTCGGGGAGGGCATGGAGTTTTCCTTTGAAACAAAAAATAAGGGTTGAGACCCTTAGGAGACTGAGTAAATCGAAAAGATCAAAATATATAACACTTACAAGAGAGAAGGCGAGATCCAAGAGGTGGACTCGTAGGAGAAAGGTCAAAGGACGAAGCCTTTGAACACTGACAAAATCTTCCAAGGTGAAAGAATTCAAAAGCTCAGGAGGAGGGGTGACAGTAGCCATTAGATCGGTTGTGAGAAGGATCTTGGACCTTTAGATTAGCATCCAACAGAACAAAGGAAGCGTAGAGGAGAGAAATGGATCCCATCCATTAGGTTTGAGCGTGAAGGACCAGCGACCGTTGGATCTGGGGGTAAGCACACGAGACTTAACCCTTGTGTGTGCAAGAGAAGTGGACTTGTAAAAGTCCCGAAGTGATTTGGGACCGTCCATCACCAAGGAGGAAAGGTGGCGTAAGATCCACAACTTCGGAAGTTTGTGGACAAGGAGGAGGAGAAAAAGTCAAAGTAAATCTTGGTCATTGATCTGAAAGTGGATGCGTGGCGCCATATGTGGAACTCCGGGTACAAAGAACTCCAGAGGAAAGTAGAGGATGAAGCGTCGAAGTCTCAAAGGAGGTCTCGATCGTTGATTAAGGAGGAGGTCGATGGACCGTTGATCTAGTCTTGGTTGGAAAGAGCTGAAGTCCCGAAGAGAATCAGGGTCATTGATTTGGAGAGGACGCGTGGGAGAAGATCTGTCACTCCGGGGAAATTCACTCCGAATATTTGTGTGTGTGGAAACGTGAAAACTCCCGAAGGCTGGAGAGTCGGAGTTCATCAGAATAGTCTGGTTGTTGAGGACATGTGTCAATATATCTTCCACTCCGAAAGATTGCCATACGAGAAAATCATAAATTTGAGAGTTGAAACTCCCGAGGGCCGGAGAGATGGAATCAACCATAGCCATTGATTTGGAAGGGAGCTACGTGTCGACAAATCGTGTAGATTTTGGATTCTGTGTGGAAGGAGGATAGATAGTGGTCGTTGATCATGGATCATCACCAAAGGATTTGATATTGATGGATGAGCTGGATTGCAAGGCCAAAACTTGCTCGGATGTTAAAAATCTGAGAGCGGGCCGCAATTTATACCACGGTTTTAACAAATTGATACATGGCAGCTGGAGGTGAATTGCAGGGTGAAAAGAGGGTTTGCGTAAAACCACTCTTGCCCATGCCCGCAATAATAGTTTTCCATGGGTTCATATCTCATGGTCTTATGAAGGAAAGGGCTAATGAAAAAGGGGCTAGCACCTGAAACTTGGAGTTTTGGAAGTGCACGGGAATAGCCCACAGGTCTGTCAAGACCTGTGCCTAAAGGAGAAAAGGGGGCCTATGTATAATTTTTTTGGGTTCAATCACGAGCCCAAAGAGTCAATTTGACTCAGAATATTGAAATATCCTAGACCAGGAGTTCGTGAAGCCCCGAGGAGAGCAGGGGGGGTCTACATCAATATGGATGTGTAATTTTTCATATGTACATGCTTGGATATACATATAACATGCTGGCGAACTTAGAATAGTCTGTTATTATGAAATAATGTTTGAGTATGACTAAAGGATGGATTATGTATTATGTGGATGTTATTGTTGCTTATAATTTCCATCAAGGTGAAGACCCATGAGGATGGAAGGAATGGTGATCAAAATGATGAAGGGGGAAGTATGTGAGCTTCTACAAATATTAGTTGGTTAGACAACAACAAGTAGGTTGGTAACAACCAGGCAGGTATGTGTTTAGTTTTTGTTGATGCATACATGTTGAAGGGGATCTAGGTAAGGATTCCCTTAGTTAATTTTCACTATTTAAATTGATATGTAATGGCCGAAGGCCTAGAGTGTGTAAGTGTTGTTGATGATAGAATGCACTTAGATAAAATGTAAGTTGCATATTATGTTATGATTGGTTATGGGATCATAACCAAGTTAATTCAGGAGACATACTCCTTATATAACAATGAATACCCATAGAGACATGAGTGAAAACCCAATAGGTTGGAGGTATCACTTGAATCTATGATGGTAAGGTAAAAGAAGGACTTTTAGTTAATTCTATGCAACTGCCAAAAGAGAAACGGAGAGTACAAGAAAACCTCAAGTACTAAAGTATTTCGTCGGGAAAGGGCTGAAGAAGTTCAGTTCTGAAGAGTAACTGGATGTTGAAGAATCCAGAGTCCTTAAAACAACTTGGTGTGGAATTTGATTCATCCAAGTACAAGATTGCGTTAGTTGGACCCAGGAAATTAACAAAATTTGAAGGTTAATATCAACTTCATTTGGGACTATAAATGCAAAGGCAACCAATAGTGATTTGGCTAGAAAGTGATCAGGACAAAAATAGTCATGTACAATGACTACAATGAGAGCACAAGAAGATCTAGGAACCCAGGAAGAATTGTAGACTTTTGGGATCAACAAGAAAAAGTTTTATAGGGAGAAAGAAGTTGTTGTAATTTATGTGGCAGCAAGTATGTTACGACTTGTTGGGTCAACCAAAGGAAATAATTATTGCATGTTTGCAAGTGTTATTGATGATGTTGTTGCATAAGGAGGGAAGAAACAAAAAATTGAAGTGTTGATTATAATTTTGATAAAAGAAGCATGAAATCTTCTACTGGCATCAGACATTCAGGTAGCATAAAATTTATTAATGGCAGTCATGCAGGTATGAGTTTTTATTACTCTTTTTGCATAATTGTTGAAAGGAAATTTAGGTAAGAATTTCCTCATCTAGAGTTATTTTATAAAATCACATGATTATATTATTGAATTCTTACCACTGGATGTGGTAAAGGCTGGAGGCATGTATTAATTCAAATCTTTTTAGCTTTTGAATGCACACACTAACATAGTAGAATGTCATGTGAATTTGGTTATGGGGTAATAACCAAAGAATAAAAGATAAGAACTTGTTATAGGAATGAATGCTATTAATCTAGTCATGTATGAGACCAGGACCTGGTTGGATATGGAAAGGTTATGAGCCACACAGGTACTAAAAGATTCCTACCTTTAAATAAAACTTGGACTGCAACCTTTTTGCTAACACTAATGAACACCACAAAATTATATTCTTGGTGTACTGTTCGAGTCGAAAAGGAAGGCATTCAATTAATTGGGAAGACAATATGAAGTGTGGAGAATGTGTCAACACATTGGCCAAAATTCCAACTTATGGATGGTGAGATACATGACTGAGATAAAGAGAATTATGTAATCCAATGCAAGGTGCACTGATTAATTATGCATTGAGAATTTCACTCATGCATAATACGTGACARAATTGTATACTAAATGCAATGATTGAATGTGTTTTGTAAGTACATGCATATATATTATTGCATGGAAATAATTGTTACTAACAGCTAAAATGTTGTTAACTCATGAAGTTGAGGACATTTCAGGGAGGTGTTAGACATTGCAACAAGAAAGTTGCAAGTCAAGTAGTCACATGAGCATTGACTACAGGAAATTTTCTTGTTCAGAAAAAGAAGTAATGACTTACAGATATTACTGTGAACATGCATATGCATAGAATGACGAGTCATTCTAGTTTATCAAATTCTTGGGTAATTATGATTGAATTACTAGATGCAGAAAATTCTAAGATCATTGCATATGGTTCTGTACATATTGCAATTGCATTATGATGTACTGGAAACACTGACAATTGTTGGCAGTATGCAAGATGAAGCCTTGCAGGAAAATAGTATGCAGTTTGGTGCTTGTGGAAAACCACAAGGAAGGTTGAAATCCTAATTTGGCAACAACCAAAAAGAATTATGAAATGAAATTTCTTGTTTTGGGGAAAAAGTTGAATTCCTTTTTGAACTAAGTTGGAGTTCTTAAATGAATTCTTTTATGTTTTCTCATGATAACTGCATGTGGGTGATGTAGATGAGATGATGTTGATTAAAGTTAGAATGTTGATTACAAAGAGTAGCTCAAGGAAGATGCCGATTGGAGACCTCTGAGGGAAGTTGGAACTCCTCAAGCCACGGTGCTCTAAGACATCCGGTCCGGCCTATTATTGAAGCCCAAGGGAAGGGAGGTGTAGCAGCCAATGGACTGTGTGACAGTGAAGGTGTACACTCCTGGGGTGGGACATGCATGTGGGGAATGAGAGACCATTGGTTGGAGTGCTGCTGAGGTTTGGTTGGTTGGAGTGTTGTTGAGGTTTGGTACCTTGGCCTAGACCATGTTGATATGGAAGTCTTCTCAATCAAACGATAAGTACAATTCTCTATTTATTGTATGTTGTGTATCTTTTATACAGGTTATAATGTTATTAGAATTGTCTGTATATACATATATATACATTTCGTATATGCTTGCATTACCTACATCCATGATTGTACATAATGTGTTTCATGTTTCATTGCTTAAGAAATATATACCTGATGCTAATCATGTTATTGATTGGAATGTGATTCAAGTGGAGCAAGAAGGTGTCTTACAAGTGCATCCAGTGCGCATATTGGACTGGAAGAGAAAACATCTCTAGAATCGAGCCATAGGGCTTGTAAAGGTCTAGTGGACCCGGTACGATCCTGAGGATGCGACATGGGAGAAAAGGGATGTTAGATGGGCATAATACTCGCATCTTTTTGAATATTTTGGAAATCTTGTTGACGTTGTGTAAAGAGTTCCCCTGAGGACAGTGCAAAAATAAGGGGAGGGGATTGTAATATCCCCAAGGACGTGCCCCAGTGATATTATAAATTTTAATTATGTTTATAGGCTGGTGAGCCAAGTGTATATAAGTTGGTGGGCTTATGTGTTTATTAGGCTGATGAACCTAGGTGTTAAAGGCCAGGAGCCTGATTTTGTATATGTAATTATGAAAATCATTAATAAAATATAAATATCGTTGCGTGTAGACCGACCACAAAGAAAGAGTGATGGGGGACTAAGATTCCACAAGGTTGGATAGGGGAGGAGGCTAAGTGTGTGGGCCTAGGGGATAATATAGGGGGCTTACCTCTAAAGGGGATAATAATTTATTATTATTTCCTGAAGGCTAAGGTGGACATGTTGAGTGTTTTCCTAAGTTCCTGTAAATGGAACACGTGCTAAGTGAAACTCATGTGGCTCCAGGAAGAAAAGTATTGACCTGGGTGCATGTAGTTAAAAACGATGAGTCATACATGTTGGGGGTATCTCTCTCATTCTTCGATCCTCCGCCTGAACTCACTGGCCTCTGCATCTGCCCTCGGCATAACCTGGCACATCTGAGAAACTAGAGGGAAGGGAAAAAGCCGACCTATAGGTCTCGTGAACCAAGGTTTATCCACACTGCAAATCTGAGTTCGTGCCTTAACTATTTGGGTTGATGTCCTGTGTATTACTTGATTCATGTTGCATCTTAGTGGATTGTTGTCGTTTTTGGACGTCCATACCCAATTCCCTGTAGTTGTTTTCTCCCGTGAGTTAACCGAATGTTGTTGATGTGATATTATCCTTACCTTGCGGGAATTAAGCAGTAACTGGTTGAAGAGGCAGGTTGTTAGTCCTATGAGCGACTCTCTCTAGGTGAGAGAGTGCACGGAGGAAGTGAGAACTCCTAGAAGGGGTCCTGTAGCTTTCACAGAGCTCGGAGAATTCTGGTTTGACCTGTTGTTGAAGCCCAAGGCAAGGGAGTTTTAGCAACCGAAGGACTGTAGGACAGTGAAGGTGTATACTCCTGGGGTGGGACAGGCATGTGGGGAATGAAAGTCTATGGGCAATGGGTGTAAGTGGCTCCTGGGAGAGAATATTTCCTCTAAAACTGTGTGACCTTCTTGTTGACCTTTCCTAGCCTAGGAATCCCTTGCCCAGTGGAGCTTAGTCCCATATCGGGGGTGACCCATTGCTGAGCGTGATGAGCAGCGTGGTCTATGGCTGGGAGGTTCATGGAAGGTCTGCACATAGTTGGTGGATTTACTCCATCTAAAAGATAAGTATCATTTACGTGCTTAATTTTATGTTATGCATTCTTGTGATGCTGGAATGTTATCATGTATTATGTTGTGTATATGAATTATTGTCTATTACATTTGAATCTGTATGTTAGCAGTAACTCTGTGTTATGTGTTTTATTTCGATTAAAATGCATGTTATATATTTATATGTGAATGTTCCACAGTCATAGCATTACCCAGTCTCTGTGGAGGGTTGGGGATTCTACATTTTGGTATCACAGCTAAGTCAGAGATGAGTAGTGGCATTGCCCATGCCGGTTGATGGCTGGGGATGTTACATCTCCCACTTGCACCAATGGCTCGTTCTTGGGAAAAGGACCTCTATAAGCCCTTGAACATGGTTACCATCATTGTATAGCCCAATACCATGCCTAAAGAAATCAACAAATGGTTGTCAAAGTTTTCTGGGAACAATGTAATCACCACAGAACAACATCTACATGTTGTTGGTCGAGACATGAAAACTAAAGGAGTGGAACATGAATATGTTGCAATAAAGTTTCTAGCGACATCTCTCACTGAAGATTCCCAAAGGTGGTTAGATGGCTAACCAAATGTTATAGAAATATTTTCCTCACCCTATGCAATCTTGCATATAAGGCATTTTTCCATTACCCTATGCAGACTCATCATCCCTGTTTGATAAATCCATAGCTAAAAATACATATTTTTCCACATGTATGCACCTTGCCTACTACAAAGAATGTGTATACGCAGGCTGCTCCACTACAGCCCACGTACATCGGTATTTGTGCCAAAAAATGAAAATTAAATGTTGGTTTTCCATGTCATGACAGGAGATCTCTGATCCTTGGCCTTCCATATACTGGAAACGTTCTGAATCAGCCCTTCAGTTCCATTTGAAGGCAATAAATGGTCCAATCCTGAGCTATGAAAATGGGGAGAAAGAATTCAACTTTGAGAGAAAAGTTACTCTGGATAAATTATTACTTCATATTGAGTCTGCATCCCTTTGTCCTTTAAGTCTGAACACAGTGTTCAACCCCCAAGCTCTTCCCTTATTGATGGAGAACCCCATTGTCTCCCTTCTATTAGCTTGCCTTTAGTGGAGGATTGAAGTGGTGGAGGCCCAGCTGGAAGGAACTTAGTTTCTCGGTTTTGAACCGTGCTGACACGGAAGTCTGTAATGTTTTCACTTCTGCTGATCATTTATTAATAGAAATACTCCTTTCCCATCCAATTGATATCTTGCAAATATATGAGTTATTATCCATGGGTGTATTTGTTATGTATATTAATGGATTATGCTATCTAATGTGCTAACCTTTTATATTATCACCATATGTTTTCTTTGCTTGTTTGTTGAGAACTTGTTGCAGGTATAAAGCTTTGGGTCAAAGTGCTCAATGGTGGACATCATCGAACATCTAGACGAGGTAGCCATATTTCTTATCTTGCTTTCATATTGGTTTATATAGCATGTTTTTGGGATAGAGTTGATTTTTGCATTCATATATATCTCTTGTGGTTTACCCTAGCCATAGAGATTTTTTCCTTCGTAACACAATTGGCGACCATACTGGGGATTGATCTTCTTTCTAAGGGTTTGGAGTACTTTTTCTTCTTACATTGCTCTCGTTCATTTTTTTTTCTTGTCGTATCGCTGCTTGACAATTTATGTTCACTCTGGGTCTGATTTTTCATCCTTTCTCCCTTTCCTGGCCTTGTTTTAAAACATATATGCGCTTGCTGGCCTAGCAATCACATACATACGCTAGTTGTCCCTCTACAAGCTGCATACATACGCTATTTTTTCCTAAAAAGTCACGTACATCACTTTTCCTTTCCTGTTTGCTTGGTCTGGTGTTTGTTGGGTGGGATTTGATGTTTTTTTAACCTTCTTGGGTCTCTGTAGTGCCTGTTAAGTGTCTTTGGGATAACAAGAAACCTATCTGGAGTTGAATTTTTGGGCAGAGTCTTTCTCATCACCTTTTCATTTTGATTGTCCTTGTACATTGGGCTCAGTGTTTTGCTGCTTGGTATTCTTCTTGAGTTATTTCCTCCTATACACAGTAGAATTTATATATCAATTTGCTTATCAGTCCATGCATTTTCTTTTCAGTATATTGGAAATACAAAAAAATTAGGCATTTTTCATTGCTTGGAATTTTTTGTCTTTTGAGTCCTTGTCATTAACTTAGTACATTTAGTGAAAGATCACATTTTTACTTCATAATTGCAGAGTTGAAATTGAAAATTGCATTGGTTTTTAGAAGCATATCATTCATTGAAAGTTAAAGTTAGGACTTTGCATTATTTTCATATCTATTTTTCTTGTAGATTCATAACATCATGAGTTTCACTACCATACCTTTTTGAGTAATCATGGCCAATAAAATTAATGCTATAATTTAAAATTGATTAGTCACGATTTTGTTTTCTAGGGTGCACAAACTAGCTTAGGATTTAGTGCCTTGGAATAGGATTTTGTGAGTAAACTTCTCCAAGGCAATTAAATCAACATATGTGTCTGAGAAAAGAAGTGGAGAAATCCAATGTATAATTGGTAATATCAGGAGGCTCCGCTCACACCAGATTTAATCATGAGGTCACGCAAGGTTGGTTGAAGGGATATCCCCCCGATACCTTCTTAGTGTCAGAGATATATTTGGGGATCTATTTGTATCTGGGGATCTTGCTAGTGCCTTTACCTCCGTGAGAGGTGGTACTTTAAGGGTTTTGCGATTTTCTACCCTACCCATATGGTGGACCTAACTTATGACTACTCACATGTGCATCGGTTATACATTGGCTGATTAGTGTTTGACTTAGGTGCCACATAGGTTACTTGCAGGGGTTATTCTGCAGGTACCCTGGGTCAGATAAGGGTCAGACAACACAAAACCTTTATGGAGGATTATCTCTCTGGGGGGATATGACCGACTGGTTGTTAAGCCCACGAGGGCCCTTATAACTGGTTATGTTACCTTTGATCTTTAGTAGGGAGTCTCAGGCCCCTCTTGGGAGAGATATACCTTCTTTAGGGAGGGAGGCCACTCAGCCACTTTACCCCGTTTGCATGCATATTGGCCATTTGACTTTTGGTGTTCTCTTTGACTACTATTTGTCCTTAGGATATATTTTTATCTTTAGAGTCTTAAGACATCGTGGAGTCAGACTAGCGTCCCCATCGGTATCGTCACTTGTTACAATTACCATCGGATTTTGATTCTTTTCCTTCTAAAAGGCGTAGAGTTATTAGGCATGGTACACACACCTCTATTGTTCAGACTTGTGATTATACAAGGATGAGTATTGAATATAATCTTCGAAACATTGGGAGCCCTTCGACTACCACACCCACTATAGTTAATGGCACCCCTTCGACTCCTGCAACCACAATTGTTGTAGTGTCGGAGGAACTTATCATTATTATGGTTCGACCTATAGTAAATTCTCAATATATTTCCTCAAACCCTTTTGGGTCTCTTGGTCACTCACCGGGCTATAATGTTCATTCCATCCCTATGGCTTCTAGTCCTTTTTCCTATGGTATGCCAAAATTTACTTTGTAGTTTTCGAACGACATCCCAGTTGTTGGCCCTAATGCTAGCGTCGAGCGTGGGGGCACTACACCTCCTTATACTCCATTTTTTGTTTGGTGGTTCTCACATCCCTCAAATGACTCCTAATAGAGGAGGCATTCCTACTTTTAACCCCGAGTCCAATCCTCCTGCTTCTGGGTGGAACAACCAACCTGGCAGGCAAGCTTCTGCTCAAGTTTTGTCCTATACCCCTACGTCCTCGGTGCATATTCTGACCAATACGTTTGGCATGACGAATCCACTTATATCCTATGGATTCCCACCCATAGGAGGTAAATTTCACGCTTTGGGAAACCCCCAACCTGAATCCAATCCGGATGGGGGAAATTTTTATAACCCCCAAAAGAACATTCTTGTTGGAATGATGCCCAACCAAACTTTTATGAATCAGCCTGGAGGAGGGCCTTATAATCCCAAATAGGGCTATGGTGCTTACCATAACCCTAGATGGGTTGCAGTTCCTCAATCACAATCTTTCTCGGGAGCTTGGGGCTAGATGTCGCAACCCTGTCTCCCCTTTCTGGCCATGCTTAATCTGCCAGACTTGTCTAAGTTAATGAACGACCCTATGAGTCATGATCCTACATGGCCCCTCATCCCCACCAAGCTTCCTTAGGACATTCTGAAGTTCAAAGGTAAGAATAGAGAGGATCCTAGTGATCATGTCACTACCTTTTACCTTTGGTGCTCATCGAATTCCCTTAATGACGATTCCATTCGTTTGAGATTATTTCAACGCACCCTCATTGGAGTTGCTGCAAAATGGTATATTGAGCTACCCAGTGGGGCATATGGGACCTTTAGTCAGTTGGTGATGGTCTTCCTTAACCACTTCCATTTTCCCATTCATTACGATGTTGGCCTAGAACTTCTGTCGACCTTACGCTAGGACACCACCACTCATATCTCAGATCATATCTAGGACTGGCGTAGA
>ML793603.1:398420-426157 GCA_009831015.1 Picea engelmannii
GGGTTCTTCCTCATACAAGGGAAAAATTATTTATGTTCTAGGTTTCTTCATTTTATGCTAATGTACTTTCTATATTGAATTCTTATTAAGAAAAGTTGTTGGGTTTTCTCCCAAGGTTGGGTTTCCTAGGATAAAATCTCGTGTCTACTGTGAATGGCTATATTTCTATGATTTTGTTGTTTCAGTTGCAGTTTTATTTTGGTTGAGATTTTTAGTGTGTAATTATTCTATGATAAAAGTGGCATAAAATTATATTTGAAATCATAAGGAAATAATTATCAGATATGAAAATAGAAAATTCAACGTGGTATCAGAGCTTTGTTGAAATCTTCCACTGTATAGTTTTTTCTTTCGTTGCACAGTTTGTCGTGGCACATAAAATTTTCCATTGCATAGATTTTCACTTGTCAAGATTGTTGAGCATTTATTGGACAACATTGGGACTAATTTTACCACAGAGAAACTTGCCTTTCCCTAGCACATATAATGGTGCTCTCAGATTGACATTTGGTCAAGGTTGAAATTTTAGGGTTTCAGGCTTGTTGAGATTCTTCAAGTTGTCTTTTGTTTTTGGCTCTTGTTCTGGGCAGGTTACCGTGGAGGAACGATTGGTCACAACTCTAAAAAAGTGTTGTTCTTGTATTTTTTTATTATTCTTGTTTCGGGTAGGTTACCGTGGAGGAATGATTGGTCACAACACTAGAGGAGTGTTATTATTCTTCTTATTCTTCTTCTGGGAAGGTTACAAGTGATAGTCATGAGAGGGAGCTATAGTGACGATTGTATGTGGCAACATGTTATATGGTCTCTGGTTTGAGACATGGCATAGACTGTACAGAAAATAAGTTGTGTACATGCCAATATACATACATGTACTGAAGGAGAAGAGGACAAAGTTAGAACCTTCTTGAAAGAAGGGTACTTTTTTGGGATACAGAGAGTCTCATATGGAGATTGATAGTGAGGAGTAGGAGGCTCCGAAGGATGACCGTACATATCCCTCTAGTCCATTTGTTCATCCTTTAGACTATCAAGAGAAGTTAGTAGAGCCAACAAAGCCAGTGGATCTACCTGGAGATGTTGCAATGACCAGGAGGAGGCTAGCTTGGATTCGTGACACTTTGAAGGATGCAAAGAGGCTAGAAAATCCCAATGATACTTTCAAGGAGAGAAAACAACCTCAGAGGTTATCGAGTTACATGGAGTCACATCATTGATTCCAAACCTTCCAGTTATGAGGAGTAGCAGGTGACTTCACCAGTGGTGAGGTATCCAGCCCCACCAAGTACCAGCTTAGAGGGAGCCATATTTCAAAGGGAATCATCCCTCGAGATCTAGTAGGGAGGAGAATCCTCCCATGATAGTTCATAGGAAATCAGACTTTAGAGGAGGTCAACAGATGCAGAGGGAGAAGATGGCTCTGAATATTGTACAGACTTCGAGGGAGTCAAGTCTTAGAGGGAGCATGCAGACCCCGAGTGAGCCTGATTTCAGAGATATTCAGTTGGTTCAGAGGGATACCCATAGAGGGATTTCCCCCTCAAGTTCAAGTGGGAGAGAGACATATTCGAGGAATGACAGATAGGTTCCATGAGTTGATGAGGACATACAAAATCTTCAAAGGCAGGAGGCTTCTAGGGGATGTGAGACCTCCTGGGAGGATCCACTTGTTTCAGTAAGTTTTTCTACAGTGACAAAGGAGGCATCCAGTCAAGAGGACTGAGGTATGGAATTTTCCTCAGTCTAAGAGGGAGAAACCAATGAGGAAGACTAGACAACGAGGTTTTCTTTAGTGACAAAGGGAGTTGAACTTAGAATTTAAATGAAGGATCTTGGATTAATGCATTATTTCTTGGGATTGGAGGTGTGGTAGAAACCAAGTGAGATCTTCCTTGGACAAGGAAAATAAACAGTTGAGATCTTGAGAAGATTCAGTATGATGTACTGTAATTCCATGGATACACCTATGATGACAAATATGAAGAATCTGAATGATTCCGCTTCAGATTTAGATTTGTTGGATCCCACTATGTACAAGCAGCTAATTGGATCCTTGATGTACCTAGTTAACACTAGGCTAGATATTTGATTTGCAGTGAGCACCCCGAGACAGTTTATGGTTTAGTTGAGGTGTTTCCATTGGGTTGCAACAAATCATGTGTTGAGGTACCTGCGTGGTACATTTGGATATGGTATGAGATATGTCTCAGGTGGTGAAGTGGATCTGCAGGGATATACTAATTCTAACTGGGTAGGAAGTGTAGTGGAAAGAAATACCTCGGGGTGCTACTTCATCTTAGGATCAACTATGATATCCTATTTTAGCAGGAAGTAGAATTATGTAGCACTCAATACAGCAGAACTGGAGTATATCGCAACCAGTGTAGCAAGTCATGAAGTAGTATGGATTCATAAGATTCTTGTAGGACTATTTGATCAGGAGCTAGAGATGCCCTTGATACATTGTGATAATAAAAGTTGTGTCAATATTTCAGACAATCCAATATTTCATTACAGATCGAAGCACATTGAGATCAAATATCACTTCATCCAAGACATGGTATAGAAGGGAGCAGTAAAGCTCCAATACATATCCATAGGTGAGAAGATTGTGGACATTCTCACCAAGCCTCTGTCTAGGGAGAAGTTTGTATACTTCAGAGACAAGCTTGGCGTGATGCATAATTTATCCCTCACTGAGAGGGAGTGTTGATGTTTCAACATCGGGAAAAAATTATCCCAGATTGGTCATGCTAATTTAACCAAGGGAGGATGATACATTCACTCATGGGGATATGCTAGTGGTGAATGGCCCAGGATGTTGATGGTTCTCCAGTTAGTAGCATCAGGAAGACATTCTCCCAGATAAGTCATGTTGATTTTACCAATGGAGAATGATACATTCACTCACAGGGATTTTCTAGTGGTGAATGGACGAGGCATAGTCTTTCTCCTTAGTCATGTTGATTTGAATAGGAGTGATCAAGACTTGAGATGCAACATTGGGAAGACATTTTCCCAGATTGGTCATGCCGATTTGACCAAGGGAAAATGATACATTCACTCACGGGGCTTTGCTAGTGGTGAATGGACCGGGTGTAGTCTTTCTTATTAGTCACGATGATTTAATAAGGAGTGATAAATATTCGAGATGATAGATTCTATCACATTCTTGCTCCAAGTTGTAGTGATCTATTTTTTTATAGCGCAGGTTTGACTTGTTTACAAGTCTAGTCTAATGTTGAATATGTAGGCTCAATAGACCTCTTGTGATGAGGGGCTTATCGATGGGTTTACTCAAAATTAGAGCCCTATATTAATCAGATGTGCACATGAGGATATATCACATCATTAAGGCTCATGAAGAAATTTTATATTGAATAATAAATTCTAAGAAGACAAGACAAACCATCAAAGAAACCCCATAAATCATTAAAGAAGATATTGATGACAAAAGTACAAGTCGGCCCCACAATTAAATTGAAGGTGACTCGAAATATATAAATAAAGGCTGGATCATTTCATTTTGACATTCAACCCATCTCTTCTCATCTAGTGTGCAAGTCCTATTTTCAGTTGTAAGTTACTGTTGCAGTTTCCAGTTGCAGTTGCAGTTGCAGTTGCAGTTGCTAGTTACAGTTGCAATTGCAGTTGCCAGTTTCTAATTGCTAGTTGTGGAAATTTTGAGGTGTGCTATCTTGTCTAGGTTTCACTATATTTGAGGGTTCTTCCTCATACAAGGGATAAATTATTTATGTGTTAGGTTTCTTCATTTTATGATAATGTACTTTCTAGCTTGAATTTTTTTTTAATAAAAGTTGTTGCGTTTTCTCCCAAGGTTGGGTTTCCTAGGATAAAATCTTGTGTCCACTGTGCATGGCTATATTTCTATGATTCTATTGTTTACACTATAGTTTTGTTTTGTTTTATATTTTCAGTGCATAATTATTCAATGATAACAATGGCATAAACTTCTGTTTGAAATCATAAGGAAATAATTATCAGATCTGAAAATAGAAAATTCAACAAAATATCTAGCAACTGGTTCTTATTCTTTCTAATATATATTCTTGTTTACTTCTGCAATATAGGAAAACAAGATTAACTTGCTTGTCCACTTGATTTTTGGGCTTTATGTGTCTTGACTCGGGAAGGTGTAACACTTTGGTGTAGGTACTCAAGTCTCTGGAAACCATTTACCATCATCAAGACTCATTTCCAAGTCCTCATACTTCTTCCATCATTGACCTAAGGGGTTCCTCTCAAAATATCTTCATCCTCCATATCAATCCCCTTAGGGTCACTTGGGATCCCCCCCTTGAGGTGATTTCATCATATCTAAAGCAAGGATGCAGAAATTTTTCTTTCCTAAAAATCTCTTTGTTGTAAGTGGCGTATCTAAAAACAAAAATAGAATTTTTTTCACTGTGATAGGCCACCAGATGCGCATGGTGAATGAGGACTACACTGATAGCATAATATAAAGCATTTGTCTCAATCTCAAATGTTTGTTGCGGGTCTAGAAGAATAAGGACTAGTGATGAGTAGAGGAAAATTTTCAAATCCTTGAATGCTTTCCATTGTGATGTAGCCAAAAGAAAGTTGGCCTTGGCTCCACCCTTGGTCACCTAGCTTAGGGCCCAAGTGATATGAGAGAACCCCAACAAAAACTTGCGGTAGAAGTTGGTGAGGCCCAGAAAGCTGCACAACTCGTTCAGTGTCTTTGGGGCTAACCAATGGTTGATGACTTGGATCTTGGATGGATCCACATGCACACCTTTATCATCCATGATGTATCCCAAATATTGAATTCTATGTATGATGAAGGAAAACTTCTCCAAATTGGCATATAACTTGTAATGTGTGCCCAAGACATGTTGAATGTGCTTCAAATGTTGCTCCCAGGTTTTGCTAAAGATGAGGATGTCATCGAGATATATGACCACAAAGGAGTTTTTGAATTGCCGCAATATATCATCCATCATCTGCATGAATGTGGTTGGGGAATTATTCAAACTGAAAGGCATGACTAGCCACTTGAAGAGACATTCTTTATACTTGAAGCTTGTCTTTCATACATCAATTTGCTCAATCGACACCTAGTGGTAGCCTAAATTCAGATCAATCTTATTAGAAAAAATGATTCCCTTGAGTTGATGTTTAATATCATCAATCCATGGGGTTGGTTATCTGTTCTTGACTTTGATCTTGTTCAGGGCTCTGTAATCAATACAAAGTCACCATGTCCCATCCTTCTTCTAAACTAGAACAATTGGGCTCCCACAACGTAAGGAGCTAGGTATAATGTGGCCCTTAAGAATTAGCTCTTGGATATGACGTTTGATTTCTTCATTCTCCATAATAGAGTGCATATATATAGGGTTGTTAAGCAAAGGATCACCAGGTGTCAAATAAATTGAGTGATTTACCTAACGGTGCAAAGGCACCCTAGTATATGAGGCAAAGATGTATTTGTGTTCTTCTACAATCTTGTCCACCTACTTTTGTTTTATAAAGGGACCTCATGCATAGGTTTTGGTAGTTGTAGTGATATTTCATTCACCTTCCATCCAAACCATAAAGAGGACAAATCTCTTGGTCTAAGAGATCACCTTTTTGCATTGCTTCGCAGAGATAAAAGAGACTGTAGTATTTGGGACTGCCTCTGGTACCCTGTATAGATAACCTCCTAAAATGATAGTGACACTATGGGGCCTAGATTCGTAAACAACATGACACTTCCACATATATGGTTGTCCTAAAAGAAAAACACAAAATTCAAGTGGGGAAACATCATGAAATACCTCATCTTTGAAGGGCTTGATGCCATAGTGTAGGCGACAATGTTGGCTGATGCAGATGTCTCATCCTTGGCTGAGCCAAATGATGGTGTATGGTTGAGGGTGAAACTTCATTATTAGGTTCAAACTATTGACAAATTTTGTTGAAATTAAGTTCTTCTAGCTAGCACTATCAACGATGAAATGGGAAGGTGTCCCCCTCACCCACATCTATGAGTGGAAGAGACGCTCCCCTTCTTTAGGCTCCTTTGATTCCTATAGTTGGACCATTCTGGTAGTGATGGTGACATTGGGTTCCATGTCAATGATCTGTTTTCCCTTATCTGGTTGCAAATCAGATTCTAAGTTGATATTTGACTCTAAGGATTTCATCTCAGCCAACAATGACTATTTGGAGTGACATTCATCAGTGTTGTGCCAAGGATTTTGTGGAACTCACACCACTTTCTAGTGTCCTTCTTCGACTTCCCATTACCATTCTTTGCTTGTGTCTTGGACTGGTTTTCCTAGGGCTGACCATCCTTTCTCTATCCTTTGTTTTAGGAATTAGGGCCACCTTTACCAGGCTTCTATTGTGATGTGTTTTGAAATGAAATCCCACTTATTCTTTTGCTTGAACTTTTTCTCAATCTTGACAACATATCAACAAGCATCTCCTAGTGAGGAGATGTCTAGGAAATCCATATATATTTGGATGTACCTATGTGTGACACTATGGTACTTTAGAACTAGGAGTTGCTCAGATTCTTATATACCCAACTTTATGCACAAGGTATGGAAGATGTTGGTATATTCTGGCACTATCTATTCACTCTCTTGTTGCAAAGTTGTCCATCTCGTGTACTGGTCATTGTATTTTCTAACATGGTAGTATTTCTCCTTGAGGGCATCAACAAAATCTGCCCAAGTGGGTTTATCCAAAAATGTGTTGACTTATCTTAGACATGTTTCTCACAGTAAGGTTCACACCAATCTTTGACACGGGGAAGGGATTTAAGGAGCACGAAGGTGTTTTTTTTCATTATTGTAAAAATTTTGGACAGTGAAATAGCCCTCTAACATAATTAACCATTTTTCCAAAGCGTCGATGTCTATATGGCCTTAAAATAAAGGAATATCAAAGTTAACTTGTACCTTGAAGGGCGTCGCACCTCTGAAGTGACTGCTCATTGAAGGTGCCTCCATTTTGTTGGCAATCGTTGAGGGATCTGAGAAAAATTATCCATTATCTTGTTCCTTTATCACACAAGGGATTCCTTGAGAAACAATTTGATAGGATCTCTTGCTAGTACATCATATCTATTTTCTTCTACCATGCGAGGATACTTGGGCTGGCGGGAGTGTTTTGCCCCAAGCTCAACGAGTTCAAGACCCAACTCCTGATGGCCTGACCTCATCGAGGACATGCACAGAGAAACAAAAAAGAGAAGATCACTATGATACCAATGATCTATACTAGGTGGAGAACAACATGAAGGAAAATATATAACAAGGATTCACACAGATATATTGAAAGAAACACAACAATACAATTAAACTCAGATTCTTTTAATGAATGGAATACAAAATACTGTAAAATGCAAAGCACACAAACTAGCTAGAATGGTGGTAACTTATCCCTGAAGAAAGAGACGTGTTGGCTACAATCATTGGCAAGAAGTTGATTAAAAAGAGGTAGAAAATGCCTTTTAACATTAAGCATCAGTGATAAAACTCTGAACATCCAAAACCCTAACCCTAGAAGATGAATCACCAAAAGGTTTGTGGTCCCTCATGTGATTAGTTGATACGTCAACTTCCCGAGGAAATAAATTTTGCATGCGATCTCTGTTTGGGGCACTTGGTAGCCCATCAAAAATTTATATCCTATAAGTACACATTGGATACATATATGCCTTTGGGTACAGACTAGACACTACCAGAACAAAAAAACATCGTTTAGGGCCTCAAAATAACCCTGGAAGTTTGGGACCTGAAAAATGTACAAAAACTACCAAGATATGGAGCCATTCTCAATTAGTGGAACAAGTGTGTGGCCACCAGTCTCCACCTGGATCATGTATCAACTTTAAAAACACACAGGATGAAAATAAGGAGCCTTATGTTTTCCCAAAACATTGCAACCAAGTATTTTTTTACTTGGATGTGCTGGAAAAGGATTAGTGGCTCATACTAAGACATGATCTAAAATTAAAACATGTTTTTTAGAACAACAATGTAATCATGCCAAGCGAGGAAGATAATTAGGGTGATGGAAACCAAGAGTGATATATACATTTTTTATTTCAAGATTTATATTTTGGATGTGTCATTTGTATTATGTATATGTCATTTTATTATTTTGTATAAAAATAATTATGTGCTAAATTTTTTATTGCAATGAGAGAAGTTAGGCACTCTATAACACAATATAGGTGAAATGCATTTATTGATTTAGATAACGATTATAAATATATTAAAAAGAAAAAAAAATATTGAAGTCAACATCAAAAGTAAAAATGTTGAAGATCTTACAAATTTTAACAAATATTTTAAACCCCAAACTAGATTATGCACAAAAATTGGTCGAACCAACTACCTACACCAAATCATTTATACGTCGAATGCATAGAATGTGAAAGAAGTCATTTTTTAGTCAATGGCCATAAATTTATGTGCAAGTCCATCAACAAGAACAAAAAAAAAGTGTTCATCCATATTCTACTAATGTAACCAACTCCTCTAATTTGTTTGTTTGTTTCCTGTATTAAATACACCCTAGGATACCCCTAAAGACATTTAATGATAGTGACTCTTGTAAATATGAAAATCTCTTATCAAAAGAGACTTGTAATCCAAAGATCCTTATCGCTAATGATGTCTTGTATGTGTATGGAGCTTATAAACATGCTTAAAAAACAAATCAACTATGACTATCAAAATTTTGATGAAGTCCATTGACACATATTCCCACCACTAACTAGGACTTTGACTAAGAGCACCAATCCTTAATATTAAGAGTTTGTCCACAATTTTTTTTCCATCTCAGATTTATAAAAAGGTTGTGTATGTAAGCTCGAACTTGTGTGGAGCCTTTAGTGGGGTCAATATAAATAACATGTTCCTTATCCATATTAAGAGGGGGTTTTGTGGGCATTTCTTGAAAGACCAATTTACATGTTTAATGTAGTTTAATAAGACCTAGAAGATGAATTTGATGAGAAGGCTATGCCTCCATATAATACAAGTGGACCATAAATATAAAATTATCCTTCTTCATAAGTTCTATCATGTAAAATTGTTGCAAAATAGACATGAACTTGCAAGTTCTTGTTTTAGATTCCCTAAATATCCCTCTTGAAAATAAACTATTTTTTTGTAAATACAATTTTTTATATGTATCACTTTTTCCTTGGAAAATACATCCTTGGGAAACCCCCAAGTGCTTCCCATCATTCTGAGGTTGGTTCCCAATGTAGAGTATACAACATATACTAATGTACACTATCCTAGAAAGGACATTGAATGAGACCCACATATGCAAAGGAAACCAACCCAAAGACTTGATCCCGAGACCTTTTTCTTTCTATCCACAACTCTCAACCACTTGATCTAACACATTTGGATGATTTTTATATGTAAAATTATGGTGAAGTAGTTTAAAATGACCATATTATATTTTTTTTTCATATTTTAAACAAATAAAGAAATTGAAAACTCTAAAAAAAACACTTAGTACACAATTTTCTTAATAAAAAAAATCATAAAATATATTTTATAAGTTTGTCACTATTTTCGGTCTTTCAAATGTTTTCTTTTGTGACTAAGCCAATAACTAGAATGGGAAAATAGGGAAGATCTAGGTAAGTATCTTATATAAACCTAGTATGTCTTCTTTGTGGAGGAAACATAGATCGATTAAGAGTGTCATAACAAATTCTCAAGGATAAATTCCTTACCAAGGATGACCATGCCACAATAATCGATTGTCTACAGTAACCAACAACTGGTGTTATTCATGTTGGAAATATTGTTTTCATTGATGTCAAAGACAGGGGGAGACTTCAAATTTCCAAGATAAATGTTGTAAGATGGAGATTGCTGGAAATATTGTTTTTGGATTTTTTATGCTCAATTTGGATACCCTACCTTTGAAGGAATTTTTACTCTGAAGACCTAGCTCAAATGGGAGAATATGATATATGGTTGAAAATTTTATTCTAAGACCTTTCCAATGGTATATGACACTCTCTCTAACTCCATAGGAATGAGGAGATATGAAATATTTTGTCAGGTAAGCCCAGCTGGAAAGTACAGGTTGGCCCAACCAGTTTTACAAGTCAGCCCCATAAGTGAACGTAGAAACATTATAAATATAGGATAGATTTGTGCATTTGAAGAGTATCCAAACAAGAAGAGTAATTACAAGTGCACATAAGATATATGAGGTGTGCAAGAGGAGCCAAGGAATATTTTTGGGGTCTAAAGGTGTGCAAGAGGATTTTTCTTGGATTTATAAGGGTGCACTATGAACGAATAAGGTCTATGATGCTGCAAAGTGCGTTGTTTTGAGGTTGTGATGCTGCAAGTTTGGAATTGTATTCTGGGAATGATGCTATGAGGTTTTCTAGGGCATGAAGGGTAAATCTCACTAGGGTTTAAAGATATGTTTGGGGTATGGAGCAAGAAGAGGCATTGGAGCATGAAATTTAAAGGTACGATGATGTTTTGAAATGCATGAGGTATGAAGTGTAATGTCCCACATCCCAATTGAGGTCCATTACATGCGAAATACTCATAAAAACACAAATTTATGCTAACTAATTAATTTCATGTAGCTTCCAACTACGAATTACAACCAAATTTAACTATTGTCTATTACCATTAATTAAATGCATCTACAAAATGTTAAAATCACACATGAATGCAGTAAATAGATTATTATAGTACCATATAAATTCTTATTAAACACAGAGTTCATGCACATCAATTTAACTCATAAATACAACACATGAACAAATAAAACACTTATATTTTATAAATAGTTGTGCAACCAACTGCTTGGGACATACATTCCACCCAACCATATACTTATTGTTCCAAATATAAACAAGAAGTCACCCCCGAGTTGGGGCTAGAAATCAGAAAATAGTGTGGTCTCTCATTGTCCACTCACAACTCAGAAACCCTACAACCCACTGATATTCTCCTACAACTATCTCGGTTTTCCACCATCTCTCTTCCTATTGACCTGCCCAACCCAAGGAATGTACCCCTTCACTGACCTTGGGCATCCCATTCATTTATTAGGGTCTCTCTAGCTGATACAGAATCGGATCCAGGGGGCTCCTGAGGTCTAGAAAAGACTCAAAAATGAACTTTCTCGTAATTAGATGAAACCAATTCCATTGTGACCGGCTCGTCATGCTAATTTCGTCCATATATTTACTTTCTCAAATGGGCTCCGTATGCGAGAGTTATCACACTCTGATCAGATTCCCAAATAGCTAAAAAAGTCAAAGGTCAAACTGACAAAAAGTCAATGCTGACGTCAGCATGACATCACCATGCTGACATAGCATTGAGACATGCGGCAGCACAGTAGCAGGTTGACTAGGCAGATGATAGATCCAATCAAATGTGGAAAAGTGGCACATTCTCGACAAGTTGTTTGGTGCCACGTGGCCTAGTCGTGGGCTGCCACGTGGCACCCCATCAATGGTAGTTGGTCTAAACATTTTGGAGCCCATGGGATTCGAACCCATGACCTCTTGGTAGGTGCCAAGGTTTGGGACAAGTCCAACAACCAATGCGCTATGTTATTTATTGTGTAAACAAACCCACATTATAATATATATATATATTATTGTATGTTAAGGTTTGGCACGGAGGGGGCTGGAGCTAAGCCCCAACCCATGGTTCTATCCTGTAATGTGACCACCAAAAGGGCGCGAGCGCATTACTAAACCACCAGCGCACGTTTTGTGGCACCTTCCTCCATGTAACCCAGAGCCATAACCACATGCTCGGTGCATGGGAAGGGATACGGACCTATAAACAAGCAGCATATGACCACAAATCAAGGAGCTAGCACAATTTTTGGGCTAGCGTTTGGCCATATTAAGATGCATGTGACTGAGAATTGGGGGCGCATGCCAGTTTAAGGGGCTTATCCCCAAATATTTGCATAAATTGGGTTTTATTGTATGGTTTTGGATTTTTTATGATTTTTAGGCCTGTTAATGGAGATTTTTGCCCATTTTGGGGGATATTGGACTCTTTTTTAGCCTAGATTTTGGGAGGAAGTTGGGGAAGGATAACCAAATTCAGATCTATATAAACTAGGCTTATTTGAGGCCATGAAGGAACAGTCAGAGCAAAGTTATGTTGAAGCAAAGCCAAGCCAAAGTTATTTTTATACAGGGAAGCTATTGAGGAGGAGAACTTGCGGGCCATTTCTGGGAGCTACACTCAGTATTTTTCAATGTTGTTGGTTGTGTTGGATTTTTGAGGTCGATCAGAGCATAGTGAGACCAGTATGAGATCCATTTGATGTAATGTTTTTGTACTTTTCAAGAATTTAAGAATTAATAAAGAAGCCTCCCCTACTGAGACAAAGGCCCGGAGACGTAGGCAATTTTGTGTCGAACTCCGTTATCACTTCCCTTGTTATGGTTTGATGTTCTTCATGATTATGTTAATATATGTATATTTTTTTATGGCTGCTATGTTTCTTCATTAAATTCATCCTCTTTCATTAAGCTCCTTAAATAGTTAATCAACACATGCTTAATAACTCAATCACAGTCATTTAAAAGATCTTTTCGAATCAAGTGGTATCAAAGCTAGTTGACATTTGGAAATTGATTTTTGCATGTTAACCAAGGAAAAGATACAGCGTGGTGAAGGCGAGCTTGTTGAAGAGAATCCATTTATTTGATTTAGAAAGAGAGCTTTTCAAAGCGAGAAGACGGCATCGGAAGAGGGACTTTCTCAGGATGAGAAAGAGTTCCGGAAAACTTTCTTCGCCATGTCGGAGATGATGAAAGTTTTGTATGAAGATTACTTGGAACGTAAGAAACCAAATCTGGGTGAATCTTCAAAGGGAAAAAGTGAAGAGGGAGAGGATCCTCCTCATATTCCTCCTTCACCTCCATCATCACCTCCTTATTCTCCTTCTTCTTCAAGTTCAGGTTCTAAATCTAATGCAAAGAAACATATTCATAAACATAAGAATGAAATGCCATTATTAAAACTTGATGTTAAATTTGAGTTACCCATATATGATGGTGAAGTTAATGCAGAGAGAATTGACAATTGGTTCAGGCAGATGGAGGTTTACTACAGTGTGCAACAGATCAAGGATGAGGCCACACAAATCAAGTTGGCATCTTTGAGACTTGCAGGCACAACTCTCATCTGGTGGCAAAGCAAGTTGCAAAACGAAACACAACAAGTGGATAATGTATTTCCATCATGGAAAAGTTTCATTTCTGCACTTAGAAAGTAATTATATCCTTTGGGTTATAAAGAAAAATAATTAATTGAATGGCAAGCTTTAAAACTAAGAAAAGGAAAAACAGTGCAAGAGTATATAGATGGATTTTGAAAAATGGCATTGATGTTAGATATCCCTTTACATACACATGAAACCCTTATGAAGTATATAGGATATTTACCTACATATATTAGAAACAATGTATTCATGTTTGGACCCACTAACCTTGATGAGGTTTCTATTCAAGTGACGTATATTGAAGCAGGGAAAGCAGGTGTATCAGGGGAATCATCTTCAAGGAAAGAGGACAAGAGGAAGTGGACAGGAAAAAAGGCAAATGTAGTGGCGAGAAAGAAAGAGAAGACCTCTTGCAAGCATTGCAAAAAAGAGGGGCATGATGAGGACAGATGTTGGCAGTTGCATCCTGAGAAGAGACCAAAGTGGTTCAAGGAAAAGAAGGGAAGACAAACAGTGGCAACAACAACAAGACCCACAGACTTGGGATCAGATTCAAGTGATGAATCAAAGGTCTCATTGCTTGGTATGATAGGTAAAATTGGTGAAGGCATTGATTTTAGAAGTAACTTGTTTCATATAAGGGTAATTATGTGACACACTAAGATAGACACATTAATCGACAGTGGATATCAATCTAATCTAATCTCAGAAGAATTGGTTAAGCAGTTGGGGTTAAAAACACAAGTGCATCATAAGCCTTACACACTTAAATGGATAAGCAATCATCATCAAATGAACATAACAAATCAGTGCACAATCAAATTTGCAATTTCCTCTAAGTATGTGGATGAGGTAACATGTGATGTAGTGCCATTAAGAGAATGTGGAATGGTCTTAGGTAGTCCATATTTATATGATCGAAAGGCAATCTTCTACTGGACAAAGAATCAATATCAATTAACCAAAGTAGGTCAAGATTATGTAGTTTATGCTCATCATGTTAAAGCAAATAAAACACTTCAAACAATGGAACAGTTAAAGAAGGCAGTGCAAGCAAGAAACAAACCTATAATTGTTTCAAATGAAGTAATCGATCTTAAGCAAGAACAGGAAATGATTGTTGAATGGAAAATCAATCACAGGTTGCTTCAAGATAAGCTCATGTCGTGCAAATATTATAAGTACATCAGCTCATTTGTAGTCGTTTGTTTGATGCTATCATTAGTAATGTTGTCTACATGGATGATAGTGGCTTCAATAAGATGTAACAGGGTTCAAATGTCTAACAATATGTTGTCAGTTGTCATGATTGTGTTACAACTGGTCTTGATGAAACAGTTGCACAGGACAAAGTTCAGAGACAGAGGACAAGCCGAGTGGCCTATCCCGAGCTTGTTGATTGGTCAACAACCTTTTGGGTATCAAAAGGTTCTTAGTGAGGAGGTGTGATCCAGAATTGGATCCAGGAGGCTTCCCAGGTCCAGAAAGGACTCAAAAATGAAAGTTCTTGAAATTTGACGAAACCAATTCCATTGCAACCGGCTCGTTGTGCTGATTTTGTCCATATATTTACTTTCTCAAACGGGCTCTGTATGCAAGAGTTATCACACTCTAATCAGATTCCCAAACAACTAAAAAAGTCAAAGGTCAAAATAAAAAAAAGTCAATGTTGACGTTAGCATGACATCTCCATGCTGACATATCATTGAGACATGTGGCAGCACAGTAGTAGGTTGCCTGGGCAGATGACAGATCCAATCAGAAGTGGACAAGTGGCACATTCTTGGCAAGTTGTTTGGTGCCACGTGGCCCAGTCGTGGGCTACCACATGGCACCCCATCAATGGTAGTTCGTCTAAAAATTTTGGAGCCCATGGGATTCAAACCCATGACCTCACAGTAGGCACCAAGGTTTGGGACAGGTCCAACAACCAATGCGCCATGTTATTGCTTGCGTAAACAAACCCACATTATAATATATATAAATATATTATTGTATGTTAAGGTTTGGCGCAAAGGGGGCTAAGGCTGGTGCTAAGACCCAACCCATGGTTCTATCCTGGAATGTGACCACCAAAAGGGGCACGGGCGCATTTCTAAACCACCAGCACGCATTTTATGGCACCTTCCTCCATGTAACCCAGAGCTATAACCATGGGCTCGGCGCATGGGAATGGGCACGGTCCTATAAACAAGCAACATATGACAACAAATCAAGGAGCTAGCATGATTTTTGGGCCAGCGCTTAGCCCTTTGGGCTAGAGCTTGGCCATATCAAGATGCATGTGACCGAGAATTGGGGGGGTGCACCAGTTTAAGGGGCTTATCCCCAAATCTTTGCATAAAGTGGGTTTTAATGTATGGTTTGGGATTTTTTATGATTTTTAGGCCTGTTAATGGAGAGTTTTGCCCATTTTGGGGGATATTAGGCTCTTTTTGAGCCCATATTTTGGGAGGAAGTTGGGGAAGGATAACCAACTTCAAATCCACATAAATCAGGCCTATTTGAGGCCATGAAGGGATATTCATAGAAGACTAGTTATGTTGAAGCAAATCCAAGCCAAAGCCATTTTTATGCAGGGAAGTTGTTGAGGAGGAGACCTTGCAAGCCATTTCTCGGAGCTACACTCAATATTTTTCAGTTTCGTCAGTTGTGTTGGATTTCTAAGGTCGAGCAGAACATAGTGAGACTAGTATGAGATCCATTTGATGTAATTTTGTTGTACTTTGCAAGAATTGAAGAATTAATAAAGAAGCCTCTCCCACTGAGACAAAGGCTCGGAGACGTAAGCAATTTTGTGTCGAACTCTGTTATCACTTCTCTTGTTATGGTTTGATGTTATTCATGCTTATGTTCATATATGTATATTGTTTTATGGATGCTATGTTTCTTCATTGAATTCATCCTCTTTCATTAAGCTCCTTAAATGGTTAATCAACACATTCTTAATAACTCAATTACAGTCATTTAAAATATCTTTTCGGATCAAGTGGTATCAGAGCTAGTTGACATTTGGAATTTGATTTTTGCATGTTAACCAGGTAAAAGCTGCAGCATGGTGAAAGCGAGCTTGTTGAAGAGAATCCATTGATTGGATTGAGAAAGAGAGCTTCTCATAGCGATAAGATAGCATCGGAAGAGGGACTTTCTCAGGATGAGAAAGAGTTCTGGAAAACTTTCTTCGCCATGTCGGAGATGATGAAAGTTTTGTATGAAGATTACTTGGAATGTAAAAAACCAAATCTAGGTGAATCTTCAAAGGGAAAAAGTGAAGAGGGAGAGGATCCTCCTCAGATTCCTCCTTCACTTCCATCATCACCTCCTTCCTCTCCTTCTTCTTAAAGTTCAAGTTCTGAATCTAATGCAAAGAAACATGTTCATAAACATAAGAATGAAATGTCATTATTAAAACTTGATGTTAAATTTGAGTTACCCATATATGATAGTGAAGTTAATGTAGAGAGACTTGACAATTGGGTCAGGAAGATGGAGGTTTACTGTAGTGTACAATGGATCAAGGATGAGGGAACACAAATCAAGTTGGCATCTTTGACACTTGCAGGCACAGCTCTCATCTGGTGGCAAAGCAAGTTGCAAAACGGAACGCAACAAGTGGGTAATGTATTTCCATCATGGTAAAGTTTCATTTCTGCACTTAGAAAGAAATTATATCCTTTGGGTTATAAATAAAAAGCATTAATTGAATGGCAAGCTTTAAAACTAAGAAAATGACAAACAGTGCAAGAGTATACAGATGGATTTCAAAAAATGACATTGATGTTAGATATCCCTTTACATACACATGAAACCTTTATGAAGTATATAAGAGGTTTACCTGCACATATTAGAAACATTGTATTCATGTTTGGACCCACTAACCTYGATGAGGTTTCTRTTCAAGTGATGTATATTGAAGCAGGGAAAGAAGGTGTATCAGKGGATTCATCTTCAAGGAAAGARGACAAGAGGAAGTGGACAGARAAAAAAGGAAAATGAAGTGGCGATAAAGGAAGAGAAGACCTCTTGCAAGCATTGCAAGAAAGAGGGGCATGATGAGGACAGATGTTGGCAGTTGCATCCCGAGAAGAGGCCAAAGYGGTTCAAGGAAAAGAAGGGAAKGMAAACAATGGCAGTGACAACAAGACCCACAGACTTGGGATCGGATTCAGGTGATGAATCAAAGGTCTCATTGGTTGGTATGACAGGTAAAATTGGTGAAGGCATTGATTGTAGAAGTAACTTGTTTCATATAAGGGTAATCATGCGACACACTAAGATAGACACATTAATCTACAATGGATCTCAATATAATCTAATCTCAGAAGAATTGGCTAAGAAATTGGGGTTAAAAACACAAGTACATCATAAGCCTTACACACTTAAATGGATGAGCAATCATCATCAAATGCACATAACAAAGCAGTGCACAATCAAATTTGCAATTTCATCTAAGTATGTGGATGAGGTAACATGTGATGTAGTGTCATTAAGAGAATGTGGAATGGTCTTAGGTAGTCCATATTTATATGATCAAAAGGCAATCTTCTACACGACAAAGAATCAATATCAATTAACCAAAGCAGGTCAAGATTATGTAGTTCATGCTCATCATTTTAAAGAAAATAAAACACTTCAAACAATGGAACGGTTAAACAAGGAAGTGCAAGCAAGAAACAAACCTATAATTGTTTCAAATGAAGTAATCGATCTTAAGCAAGAACAAGAAATGATTGTTGAATGGAAAATCAATCAGAGGTTGCTTCAAGATAAGCTCATGTCATGCAAATATTATAAGTACATCAACTCATTTGCAGTCTTATATTTGATGATATCATTAGTAATGTTGTCTACATGGATGATAGTGGCTTCAGTAAGATGTAACAGGGTTCAAATGTCTAACAATATGATGTCAGTTGTCATGATTGTGTTACAGTGGGTCTTGATGAGACAGGTGCATAGGACAGAGTTCAGAGATAGAGGACAAGCCGAGTGGCCTATCCTGAGCTTGTTGACTAGTCAGTAACCTTTTGGGGACCAAAAGGTCCTTAGTGGGGAGGTGTGATCCAGAATCGGATCTAGGAGGCTTCTGAGGTCCAGAAAAGACTCAAAAATGAAATTTCTCGTAATCGAACGAAACCAATTCCATTGCAACCGGCTTGTCATGTTGATTTCAGCCATATATTTACTTTCGCAAATGGGCTCTGTATGCGAGAGTTATCGCACTCTGATCAGATTCTCAAATAGCTAAAAAAGTCAAAGGTCAAACTGACAAAAAGTCAATGTTGACATCATCATGACATCACCATGTTGACGTAGCATTGAGACATGTGGCAGCACAATAGTAGGTTGACTGGGAAGATGACAGATCCAATCAGAAGTGGACAAGTGGCACATTCTTAGCAAGTTGTTTGATGCACGTGGCCCAGTCGTGGGCTGCCACGTGGCACCCCATCAATGGTAGCTGGTCTAAAAATTTTGGAGCCCATGGGATTTGAATCCATGACCTCTTGGTAGGCGCCAAGGTTTGGGACAAGTCCAACAACCAACACGCCATGTTATTTCTTGTGTAAACAAACCCACATTATAATATATATTTTTTTTATTGTATGTTAAGGTTTGGTGCGGAGGGGGTTGGGTCTAGGGCTAAGCCCCAGCCCATGGTTCTATCTTGGAATGTGACCACCAAAATGGCATGGGTGCATTACTAAACCACCAGCACATGTTTTATGGCACCTTCCTCCATGTAACCCGTAGCCATAACCACGGGCATGGTGCATGGGAAGGGACACGGTCCTATAAAGAAGTAGCATATGACCACAAATCAAGGAGCTAGTGTGATTTTTGGGCCAACACTTGGCCATATTAAGATGCATGTGACCGAGAATTGGGGGAGTGCACAATTTTAAGGGGATTATCCCCAAATCTTTGCATAAAGTGGGTTTTATTGTATGGTTTTGGATTTTTTATGATTTTTAGGCCTGTTAATGGAGATTTTTGCCCATTTTGGGGGATATTGGACTCTTTTTGAGCCCAGATTTTGGGAGGAAGTTGGGGAAGGATAACCAACTTCAAATCTATATAAACCAGGCCTGTTTGAGGCCATGAAGGGATATTTAGAACAGATTTATGCTGAAGCAAATCCAAGCCAAAGCCATTTTTATGCAGGGAAGTTGTTGATGAGGAGACCTTGCGGGCCATTTCTGGGAGCTACACTCGGTCTTTTTTAGTGCCGTTAGTTGTGTTGGATTTTTTAGGTCGATTAGAACACAGTGAGACCAATATGAGATCCATTTTATGTACTTTTCAAGCATTGAATAATTAATAAAGAATCCTCCCCCACTAAGACAAAATCCCAGAGATGTAGGCAATTTTGTGTCGAACTCCGTTATCACTTCTCTTGTTATGGTTTGTTGTTCTTCATGCTTATGTTCAGATATGTATATTGTTTTATGGCTTCTATGTTTCCTCATTAAATTCATCCTCTTTGGTTCAGCTTCATAAATGGTTAATTAACACATGCAATTAATAACTCAACCACAGTCATTAAAAGATCTTTTCGAATCACTAGCATAGGTAACAAGGAATCTCTCAGTTGAGAACTCAAGGGAATTTGCTACCATGAAAAATACTAGCAAACAACATCAAAAACTTGTTGTTCTAGTGAAACTCACATAGGAGTTCATTCTTCAGGCTTGACAACCTGTTTCTTCAATATTCAACTCCAAATATGCTCCAGAAATTCTCCAACATTCTATAAAAATTTCCCTCCATGGATGCTCCAGCTCCAAGCTCTTTTTTTTCTCTCCACTTGTTGTTCATGCATAAAACATGACTATCTAAAACTGTTGTAGATGCTCATATGTATTTCCTCTCTTTGGCTTGCTTTCTTGATTCACACACTTCCCCAAGTTGATTGTACTCAACCCCCCATGTGCCTAATAACTATGGGATGTCATATATCACACCCACCCTCTTACATGTATTCAATGATTGGATTTGGGAACACTCAATAAAAAATTAGAAGGTTCATATACCAATAAAAATTTTAGGAAAATGGGTTGAATTAATATACATGGATAATTCTCCCTTAACCTCTCTTAGGAATTCTCTTAGACCCTCCCCTCTATTTTGGATTAACTCATCCCCCATCTTTGTCCATGTTTCCTTAGTAGCCGACATCACATTTTATTATTAAAATTTAGAAATATGTTTCACATATACATCGCTTGGCCATAGCCACACATTATATCTACATTAAGCCTTAATCAAATTGGGTATTATAACATGGATGTTACATTCCCCCTCCCCTACAATTGTGCACCGTCCTTGGTGCACACTATAATGATATGAAAATTTACATCACAATACTTAGAAAATAAAATTCCACAATTTCACAATTCCAACAACATTTCCAACCATAATATCTTGTTCCTCTCAACCCACTGACCCAAGGAATGCACCATTCATTTATCAGGGCTAACCACATGAATGTACCATTCATTTATCAGGGATAACCCAAGGAATGTGTCATTATTTTATCAAGTTCCCAATGCGGTTGGATAGGACTATGAGTGATCCGGATGGATCTCGGTGGCCATCAACCTTTTCCACTGAATCACCATTTTGAGCCTATGGTTTTGATAAACCATGATATTCACCCTTTTGAAGGGGAATGGAAAGTAATGTCATCTTCATTTGTTAATTATAGACATCATGTAATGATTTCCTAGTGTTCTTATGTACATGCCTACAACATAGCGTTAATGCATCAGATCCCATTAGAACTCTGTAGTTAAGCACGCTCGGGCTAGAGTAGGACTGGGATGAGTGACCGCCCAGGAAGTCATAGGCATGTAAAACACTAGAACTTCACGGGCAGTCACCCATCCCAGTACTACTCTAGCCCGAGCACGCTTAACTGCACAGTTCTAATGGGATCCGGTACATTAACGCTATGTTGTAGGCATGTACATAAGACCACTAGGAAATCATTACATGATGTTTATAATTAACAAATGAAGATGACATTACATTCCATTTCCCATCAAAAGGGTGAATATCATGGTTTATCAAAACCACAGGCTCAAAATGGCGATTCAGTGGAAAAGGTGGATGGCCACCGAGATCCAGCTGGATCAAAGAGCCTAGACTTGTTAGTACAAGCAACAATCAAATAATTCATAGGTTCACAAACAACATTCAAGGAAGCTCTCATTTTTTAGGACTGCTCAAGTCTTGGGATTGGCAAATTCAGGTGAAACCCTAAAGTTTTATTTTTGTCTTAAGCATCTTTTATGACCCACTTACAATTATGGTTGAGAGTAAAGATTCAAACTAATTTGAATTTAAGAAGGTTAAGAAAGTCATTATTCAGGTTGCACATAGCAAAAGCAAGCTTCAAAATTCAAAACAGTAAAAAAAAAAGATTTTGCAGCGAGTTTTTATCAGAACGCTGTGAAAGTGATGGAAACAGATATTTCGCAGCAAATATTCACAGGTTCACTGGGAAACTACACAGTCGACTTGAATTCGTGTTCATTCAGTTTTCAGTTGGGATAAACCTCCTCCAAATATTCAGGTGGAAAAGAGGGACATGTGTTCCATAATCAGATCATGCAGCATGATGTGTTTTTTATGCATTAATTATCTTAGACAAGATCCTAGAGATTAGGAGTTAGTGACGTTTTTTGTTGTAACTTTTTGCAATGAATTCCTAGGATGAAGGGAATCCTATGTAACTAATTGATATCAAATTCCTAAGAGGTAGAGTTAAGGACAGGCTATATATTCAATAATGTTCAATGATAGAGGGGTTCGAGTGATAGAAACTGAGACTGTAATCTTGTCTTTACTTGAAAAACTTCAAACTCTGTGTAATCTGGATTTGAGGATTCTATATGCAATTGAAGATCAACTTGTGCTCTTTCTTATTTCATTTTATGTGTCTTCTTGTTCCAATGGTTTTTTGTTTATAAAGTATTTATCTACAGTGATTATCATTAGTTATTTACAGTAAATCATTTGTTGTGGGATATATGAGGGTTTCCATTGGAGTAATCTTATCTCTGAGTTAGAAGGTTTCTGATTTAAGAGAACTCTTCATGAATATGTCAATTTAACTGGATGTGAGAGTTGGCTTGTTCATTTCATGTATCTTCATACATCTTTCTTATGTTCATGCTTATTGTATGTTGATTGGAGGTTGTTTTATCCCTCTTTGTTGGAATGTGGTCTCTATTAGTTTGGTATATTTAAAGTGAGCCTCAAAACTTATCAGTTTGACCTCTTGTTGAGTTTAAAATATATTCATTTACTCTTGATATTATGATGGGTACTGGGGTTATCCTTATAGCAGTCTAAGGGTGACTCTTGGTGCTAACAGGTATATTCTCTGATCTAATTCATGATTGTGTGGAAATATATATGGATGATTTCAAAACATATGGGAACGAATTTGATGAGGAATTAGCCAATCTGGATAAAACACTAACTAGGTGAAAAGACTCAAATGTCTCCCTTAGTAATGAAATTTTTTTAATGATGACAACTAATGGCATCATATTAGGACATGGCATCTCAGAAAAAAGTATTCAAATCGATCCAAAAAAAGTAAAGGTAATATTAAATTTTCCAACTCCAACTTTGCAAAAGCAAGTACGTATTTTCCTAGGATATGTTGGTTATTACCATAGATTCATTGAAAAAATTTCACGCATTGATCATCCATTATTTGTTTTACTTAAGAAATACATTGAGTTTGTATGGACAGAGACATGCCAGCATGCACTTGATGAATTTAAAATCAAAGTATCTGAAGCCCTATTCTACGAGGACCTAATTGGTCCCTCCCATTCCACATCTCCACAAATGCATCGAACATCGTCTTTGGAGTCGTTCTAGGACAACTAGAAGGAAAGGACCCATATGCAATTTACTATGTCAGTAAGAATCTCTCACCTGCAGAATTGAACTATACAATAACCGAGAAATATTTTCTTGTTTTTATTCATGCAATAAACAAGGTTAGGCACTACATTACCAGATATTCCATAGTTTTGCACACATATCACACTGTTATTAAATATTTAATGAAAAAACCAATCACCAATGGTAGGGTCACTAGATGTTTGATTTTATTGCAATAATTTGATATTACCATCCTAGATAAACCAAGAAAAGACAATGTAGTGGTCGACTTTCTTTCTAGAATAATATCCAATGAGAATGAACCTCCAGTAGAATATTGTTTTCCAGATGAACATCTCTTTGTAGTATCTACTAACTCACCTTTGTTTGTAGATATTGCTAAATTTTTGGCTGCAAGCAAACTTCCACATCATCCGACTCCCAAAGAACTAAAAAAAGTATAGTCAGGAAAAGAGGAAGATTTTCATGAATTGGCAGTTGCCTCTTCTACATTGGGCCTAATTTGATTATCAGAACATGTGTACGAGAGGATGAAGTCCATGAGATACTAAAAGCCTATCATGATGGAACATGTGGGGGTCATTTTGTAGACAAAAGGACTGGGTACAAGGCACTCCATCAGGGGTATTATTGGCCCACACTTGATAGTTGTCGACTTATGGGTAGACCCATACAAACCGATGAAATATCGTTATAACCACAGATTGTGTTAGAACCTTTTGACAAATGGGTCATTGATTTTGTGGGACCAATGAATCCCTCTTCCTGTCAACACTCCTACATCCTCATCTGCACAGACTATGTTACCAAATGGACGGAAGCAAAGGCACTTTCGACAACAACCGAATAGGCAGTAATGGAGTTTATCAATGAAGAGATCTTTGTAAGGAACAGAATACAATGATAAATAGTGACCGATGGAGGACCTCATTTAATATCACATCTTGTCAAAGACCTAATGGAAAACTACAAAATCAAGTACAAAGTAACAACACCATATCACCCACAGGAAAATGGACAAGTAGAGGGGACTAATAAGATCCTTGAGGCCATTATCACTAAAAGAATCAGACTGCATCTCAAGGATTGGGCCAATAGACTCCCCGAAGATTTATGGTCCTACTGAACCACCTGGATAACTACTATAGGATGCACACCTTATGATTTAGTATATAGGAAAAGAGTACTCATGCCCATCAAGACAAAAATCTAGACTAAGACAACAATACAACTTGGGTTGGACCTATCAGGGGCTCGAAAACAAAGAATGCTTCAAATTAATAAGTTGGTCAAGCTACAAGAAGATTCCCTACACCGAGCGATAGTGATACAACATCAAAGGGCCAAATGGAACAATAAGTTTATCAAGAAAAAGAAGTTCAAAGCTAGAAACTAGGCATTATTATATGATTCCAGGTTCAAGGAATTTAGAGGAAATTTTCTCATCAGATGGCTCGGTCCGTACGAGATTGATACAGTATATGATAGTGGGGCCATCAAACTATGTACTATAAATGAAGACATAATTCATCTAATGGCTAATGGGCATAGATTTCTCTTATATCATCGACCCTTATCAAAGGAATCATTTTTTAGGAAGATTGCAAATGGATGGCCCGACAACGATTTGGAACTTGTTCAGGAAGGACGAATCCTAGATAATCCTTGTTTCCACTTAAAAAAAAAAAGTGAAAACCAGCCTATCTGATGCATTAAAAAAAAAATCTGAAATAAACAATAAGGGCACTTCACGGCTTCGTGATGATTATGTCAAGATCCTTCTCAACAAATTATAATAAAGCCTTGATCTTTTTCTAATAATATTTTTTTCAGGATATGTAGGGGAGAACAATGTTTTTGCAACTCTTGTGGCTACAATTCATGTTGTTGCAACTCTTGTTGTTGAAATTCTCATTGCCGCAATTTTCTTTGTTGCAACTATTCCCATTGTTGCAATACATGTTGCTCAACCTCCCTTGTCATTTCCATTGTTGAAACTCCACTTGCAACTCTCCTTCATTTCTCAAATCCCTCCCCTCTTGTTTCCATTATTGCAATTCCACTTGCAACTCTGCTTCATTTCTCAAATCCCTCCCCTCTCATTTTTCGTTGTTGCAACTCCACTTGCAACCCCACTTCATTTACCAAATCCCTCCCCTCTCATTTTCGTTGTTGCAACTTCGCTTGCAGCTTCACTTAATTCTCTGCAATTCTTGCCCACACCTTTCACCAATGCTGCAATTCCTGTCTACACCACTGAGGCCGCATCGGTGGTTGTTGCATTGCTCATCCATTATTTGAAGTAAGATATATTTTTATAATTAAGTTGAACAATTAAATAAAACATTTTAGATGTTGAATACGACAACAAAATGGGTTGTGAAGTGGTTAGTTTATACCACTTAAATTGCAATGTAGCAATTATAAGTACTACTATATGCATAATTTAGTGGATTAGTTTAATTGGTTCAAATAAATTGTTTCAAGGAAAAGTTCAATATGAGGTATTTGATTTTAGTCTCACTAAAGTTCAAGTTCAATTGAGCCTATTGGGTTACCAACGGTTATTGTGGCTAGTGGTTGAGCCACCCTCTATCGAAATATTTAGAGAAAGAGGAGGGATCACGGGAGGTTCTCCTTGGGAAAAATATTAGCTTATGCAAAACACAAATGACAACAATCTTAATACTTACAAGCTAAAACTCAAAAACACCATGAATAAATTTTGGAAACTTGAAAATATAGATAGCTTGAATGACTATTGCTTAAATCACAACCAATGCTCATGACTTCCATTGGTCATTGTTGAACACTCCTTGCAATGAGAAAATTTGTACAATTTCTCAGATAATATAGGTTGAGATGAATAACATTTCCTTTTAATATACCCTACCCTTAATAGTATAAAAACTAAATTTATCTAGTTTCGTAAACCACTTCTTAAGGCCTCTTGGATTAGAAAATCATAATGAACTTGGTACTTTTATTTCTGTGACCATGTTCAATTATATAAATGACATTTTGAAGATTATTTAATTTATTTCTCTTTATTTGTCTAAAATCTCTTGTTGGTCCTACATAATGGTAAGCATTGTCATCATCATCATCATCATCATCACAGTCACACTTAATAACTGAAAAGTTTCTAAGTTTCTTTTACACAAATAATCTAGGATAGCAATGCATTGCATGGCATATGATTAAACTTGCATCCAAATGAAGGAATATTGGTGTTCATTGCTAATATTCAACTCAATTTTTTTATATGTGGGATGTATTAACTTATATCAACCTAGGATTGGAAGTTATGCAAAATTATTTATATATCACATTAAAGCTACACAACATATCTATAAAAATCATCCACAACATGTTCATCCATTTAATGACAACATAAGTATATAGAGTAAAAAAACACTATTTATTTTCGAGGAAAAGAGCTTATATTTGATATTTTAAGCACGAAATCAAAATATACATCACTCTGCCTTTTCAGGCTCAAAAAATAGCAATCTTAAAAATTGTCTTACAATTGCCCCTATTTCTACTCTATGACTATTTATAAATAGCGTTCCTAGGCTCCTTGCAAGCAAACTTCACAAAAAGAGACATTTTCTTTCTGCATTCAGCCCAAAGGCTACATCAAGTACTACATTAGCAACATAAAGTCACCAAAAACAAATGCTAGGGGTTTGGAACCCTACATTAGAACAATAAACTTTCAACAACATCATCATCATCATCAATGTGGCTTAATTGTGTCTAGTCACACTTAATAACTAAGAAGTTTCTAAGTTTCATTAACACAAATAATCTAGGATAGTAATGCATTGCATGGCATATGATTAAACTTGCATCCAAATGAAGGAATATTGGTGTTAATTGCTAATATTCAACTCAATTTTTTATATGTGGGATGGTTTAACTTATATCAACCTAGGATTGGAATTATGCAAAATTATTTATATATTGCATTAAATCTACACAACATGGCTATAAAAAGCATCCACAACTTGCTCATCCATTTAATGACAACAAAAGTATATAGAGGGAAAAAAACTCTATTTATTTTCTAGGAAAAGAGCTTTATATTCGATATTTTAAGTGTGAAATCAAAATATACATCATTCCACCTTTTCAAGCTCAAAAAATAGAAGTGTTAAAAACTATCTTATAGTTGTCCCTATTTCTATTATATGAGTATTTATAAATAATGTTCCTAGGCTCCTTGAATGCAACCTTCACAAAAAGAGACATTTGTTTTCTACATTCATCCCAAAGGCTACATCTTGTGCTACATTAGCAACATAAAGACACCAAAAACAAATGCTAGGGGTTTTGAACCCTGCATTAGAACAACAAACTTTGAGAAGTTGATAATTGTGCCCTCCCATGAACTCTTGTTCGATAAGGGACTCTTCCTATAGCAACAAAGCTTCTTTTGATAACTAATCAGCCAAAGTATTAAACTCTTTAAAAACGTACAAAAGATAGAACATCAATTCTCCCCTTAACCTCCTTGCACTAATGCATAATAAGATCATGCAACATATTATTTATTCTATACTTATTAT
>ML793603.1:426519-446115 GCA_009831015.1 Picea engelmannii
ATTATTATTATTATTATTATTATCCCAATCCACCATCAATTTTGAGTCTCCAAACACTTGCAACTTTTGTATACCCTAATTTGTTGTTGTCTTCAAGAGAAGCAATACAAATAAAGTTTTGCTCGATTGTTTGTGTCAGGGCTAGCTACAAACTTTAGCTTGAAATGGTTATGTTGATCCAAAAATAGAATGACACCAACCCCACAAGAAGAAAACACACTATACGCAAGCTTGTATATAAACAAATGATGATTTTCCAAGTAGCTAGGTTGCCCTAGAATATGTTGTTTGAGATCTAATACAATATTCATGAAGCAACATTTTTTTAATCCTGAGTAACAATTTTGTTTTTTAATCTCAAACAAAAAGAAAGAAAATGGTCAAATCATGCCTTATCCTTCACTCAGAGTGAAATAAAAATTATTTATTGTATAACTTAAAATAATAAATTTCTATATGTTATATTTTAACATAGAAAAATTCAAAAATATGTAAAATTAACCACATGATGTTAAGATTCAATGAAAACAAGGATTGTCTTGGTTCCTTCAAGGTTCAAATCTCACAAAAGCGATTAGGTGGTCCTAACAAGGGTGGTTGAAGGCAATATAACCAGCATGACTGTTAAGTCAAGATACGTTATCTCAAGCGCCCTCCAAATAAAAAGTGCAAATAGTCTCTCACCCTTAAATGATATATGTTGGTTTCCAAAATTATAAATCTTAGAATGGTTCTTCTTGAAACATTTTTTAATATAAAATATATAGAATCAAAATAAGATAGAATAACAAGTAAAATGATGAATCTATTATATAATACCTATCTACATTTAACATGAACTAATAATAGAATGATAATATAAAAATTATTGAAAAAAAACTATTAAAAGGAGATATAATAATAAGTGAAATGTTAGATCCATGATAGATCTATCTAAAAATTATAATATGAAAATTTTGGAAAAAAAACAATTATACTCTTTGTTTTAATAATTCATAACTTTTTATAACATTTTGTAATGTATTATTTTGTTGAAATATTCATCAATACCGAGAGGAGGGGTGAATCAACATTGAGCACTTTTTACCATTTTTAATCACAACATGTAAAGATTAACTTATCAACAATGTCATTTAAGGTTTTAGCCTTGCCAGTCGCGGGATTGAAAAAAAAAATTACACTCTTTTTTAATAATGTATAACTTTTTATAACAATTTGTAAGGTGTTATTTTGTTGAAATATTCACCAATACCGAGAGGAGGGGTGAATTAGCATTGAGCACTTTTTACCATTTTTAATCACAACATGTAAACATTAACTTATCAACAATGTCATTTAAGGTTTTAGCCATGTCCAGCCACAGGATTGCTCGGGGTTGTTTCCCCCTCGACTGATGGACTTCCCTCCACGATGGTGGCCCCCTTCTCCAACTGTCTTGCTCCAAGTTTAGACTTTGATCTCCCTATTCTCGGATCTGCTCACTACGGGTCCTCTAGTGCGTCGGGGTGCTTTCTCAAAGGCTCAACCTCTGGTTCTGCTGCTAATCGTGGCAGTTCTTTCAGTATTGTTGTCTCCATGAATTTCAATGGTGTTCCTTCGTCTTGTTTGGTGAAAGAAGCTTTGACTCCTTCCATCCCTATGAGGAAGGATGTTATTTCCAAGTTAGCCCATCTCAACTCCACAACGCTCATCTGTTGTTTTAACGGTCTATGGTCTCATCTTGTTAATCTTCATGAATGGATGTAAAGATCTCGGTTGCCAGTTTTGAAAGGTGAAGTTTTCATTCACCCTTGTGCTCAAGGGTTTTTCATTGATGAGTTTGATCTTCAAGAAGATAAAGATTTGATATTTAGTTTCGGTCCCTTGTTTTGGGGTTGTTTCAGATTATGCATGAATCCTTGGTCTCCTTCTTTTGATCCTTCGAAGGATTCGTTATCTTCGACACTTGTTTGGGTTAGCCTCCCAAATTTTCCCCTGCATTTTTGGGGCCTATCCTCTCTCTGTGCCATTGGTAATTCTTTGGGTGGGTTTCATTATATAAGCCCTGAAACATAAAACTATAGCATCTGCACCTATGCTCGGATCCATGTAGAAATGGATTTTAGAAAATAGTTCTCGACGGAAATAAACTTGACGGGGGATAATTGTTTATGGACCCAAAATATGGATTATGAAAAAATTGATTTTCAATGACGTGCCTATTTTGGTACAGGTCACTTGGCAGCGCATTGCCCTAGGGGTCCTAAGAAATCTCGAAAGCAACGCAAACCAACTTGGTAGGTTGGCTCCCACATTGATCATTAGCTTATTGTCAAAGAAGACTCTACAAATGCATCCCCTCACAATGAGGTAGCTCAATAGAGATCCATTGTTTCCATCTGGCGTGGACTCTCTGGATATGGACCCTCCATTGGAAGTCTCTAATTATGAAATAGATGATAAGAAGGTCACATAAGATATTACTGAGCAATCTAAAATGAAAGAAGAAACTCCTCGAAAGATCAAGGAAAAAGTAGATTTGGCTTCTCTAGATCCAGGTAAAGAATCACAGGTTCACCCCATCTCCACTGCATTGGTAAGTTGGGAAAATGAGGCAAATGAAGTTTAGGCATCAAGAAAATCAGACCCTAAGGAATCTAGGAAATGAGGGAATGGCAAGACTTGCGTTGACCCCTCTATCTCTAAATGTTGGTTGGACGGTAATCAAAAAGAAGAAAAAGACCCCTTTAGTATCCCAACCAATGGTGACAAGAAGTAGGGCTCAAAATCCATCATAATCATGTATTTTTTTTTTGTATATATTTTGGGTGTTTTCTACCGGATATATTCAGTGCAATGTAGTAATAATTTCAACCAACTTTGGTCTTATAGGAGTAGAAAGGAATCTTGGATAGTAGTTGGAGTAATCGAGATGGATTTTTTCTATTTATACCAACCCACTTTTTGTACTCAGTAGCCTTGGTCGTGCCCTTTTTAATGAACAAAAATTTCCCAGTTTTTGTAAAAAAAACACAATGTCATTCAACAATGCATAACATCAAACATAGTACACAAGAGATTTTTACGTGGAAACCCAACCAAGAGAAAACCATGGAGCACTTTTAATATATATATATCTTGAATATTACATCCACATGAAGCACCAACTTCCACGATTTACCAACACCAACTGGAAGGAGGCACCAACCCCCTAATTTACAAGGACCAACCTAAAGGAGGCTCCAACTCCCTGATTTACCAGCTCTGACTGGAAGGAGGCAACAATCCCCTGTCTTTATGAGCACCAACCCAAAGGAAGATGCAACTCCCCTGCAAGCACCAACTTATTGACTAAAGACACCAATATTCTTGTGCACCACCCAAACACCCTTGTTTCTCAGGCACCAACCTGAAGGAGACCTCGATCTCCTACCTTGCACCACCCTACCCCCCTTGTTTCAAAATTATTCTCACAATATGGTCTGGTTCAATATCAGCTCTAGGTCCTCAACCAATTATTATTATTATTATTATTATTATTATTATTATTATTATTATTATTATTATTTTATGTGCTTATGCATATAAAAAGTGCTTGATATATGTTGATCTATGTACACCAATCATTTTAATGTGGTTGTGCTAGTTTGGTATATCAATTCATATGTTTAGATTTTCTTTTCTCAATTTCCTTGTGAGAATTTCTCTAGTCATTTTTAGTGAAAATGACGTGTCCTTCACTATTTTTAATGTTTCCCTTTCTTTGACATTAAACCCATTATAGGGCCAGAACAAGACCAACATTGATGCCATAGAAGGTTAGAACTAGTCTTATCAATGTCAGTTGGTTCGAACTTGCCAACCCCTAAACTAGTGTGTGTGTGTGTGTGGGTGTGTATTCCAGGGAAAACCTTGAGGGATTTTCCACTCTTCCTCAGAATATCCAAATGGAGGTTGGCTCAACCGCCAACCACAATAGAAATTATTAAAATTGAGGGACATGAGTGGATTTGAACCTGTGACCCATGGCTTCCCCATCGACAACATGCTTTGGGTGGATGGTTCAACTGTTTCAACTAAACCTTGGGGCCATGTGTGTGTGTGTGTGTACACATGAGCATGTGGTGTGACAGGAAAGCAAGAGGCCTTTTTCCTTGTCCATCCAAGTTCAAATCTTGCTAAGATTTGTTTGACGGGAAAGGGGATATGTATTTAATCCCATTTCAGAACACATGTAAGGTGCATTGAGAACACATGTAAGGTGCACATGCGGGCTATACTCCCTAATTTATAACCATGGGGCCCAAGCTTGACTTGGATGATATCCCAATACATTTGACTATATCATGACCTTGTTACAAACATTTTTTCTACACATGAGCATGTGGTACGACAAGAAATCAAGAGGACTTTTCCCCTACCCATCCAAGTTCAAATATCACTAAGGTTTTTTCCAACTTGGAAGCATAAGGTCTTTAAGCCCATATAGGAACACATGCAAGACGCACATAAGGTGTCTAACCCCTTGATTTATAATTGTGGGACCCAAACTTGACTTGGATGATATCTCAATATGGTTGAACATAATATGAAATTGTTGCAAACATTTTTTTTGCACGTGAGCACGTGGTGCAACTAGAAAGCAAAAGAACGTTTTCCCCTACCCCTTTGGTTCAAGTCTCGTTGAGGTTGATCTGATGGGAAAACATGGGTGGAGGGGGTAGGGGGGTCTTTAATCCCATCCATGAACACATGCAAAGTACATGTAAGGGGTATTTCCCTTGATTTATAAGTTATAACCTTGGGACCCAAGATTGACTTGGATGACCATAACATGACCTTGTTACAAACATCTTAAGCCCGGTGGGTTATCTCAATAGGTTTGAACCGGCCAATTTCAAGGAAAGGATTGCTAAGAGGTCAAGGGTTCAAGTCTAGTAGAGTCCCTCTGGGTTAGGAGTACATCTTGTACTTCATCAACACTTACCCTAGGCATCATTTATGGAATGTGAGGAAGTGCCTGAAGGGTTTCCCTTAGAACCCAAGGGACATTTCCCCGCATTCATAGATGGCATCCCTAGTAAACATGTCAGCGTAGACTAGTAATTCTCACCCAAGGGGATTCGAACTAGGCACTTGTTGGTAAATAACAAATAACATTGATGAGAATCGGTTGGGATATGGGCTATATATATGTAGGAGTGAGTTAATAAGTGGACAAACTCTACCTCTTGCTAGTGGAAATTATTCCGCAAATTCAGTAAAAAAAATTCCAGATTTTATAGTTCCACTTAATTGATGGGAAATTTGACCATGGAACTTTTCCCTTGAGCTTGTTCACCCTTTTTAAGATGACCGAGATAACTGGAATTTCAAAAAAAAAAATCGATCATGACAAAACTTTCCCTCACCAGAATAGTTGAGTTTGTCCTCTCTCTATATGTGTGTGTGTGTGTGTGTGTGTGTGTGTGTGTGTGTGTGTGTGTGTGTGTGTGTTTCCAAGGAAAACCTTACGGGGAAACCCAAGGGATACTTCCTCATGATCATGGTCAACATCCCTAATAAACCCATTGCCATAGACTAGTGAGCCCTGTTATCCCCCATTCCTAGGGATAACTAAGGAGATGATGTCTTGAGGCCCTCGAGTTGCAAACATGGAGTACCGAGAGATAGATCGACCAACAATGTCCACTTACACAGATGCATCCCTGCCTCACCACCATACTTCTCCATTCATCATGGTATTCACCACACCAGCTAGGTTCACAGAGAACAATAGGTCTTTCTCCATGAGGTAACGAGTCTAGTGTTGTGGTAAGTGTCATTTTAATAAATGAAGCATTTGAACATGTTGCAAAGGGTACTTTCTTGATTTTGAAAATGTTTGCTTGGAAATTATGCTCTTTGCCTTATTGAAACTTGGTGGTTGACATTGTTTTCCTAGTAAGTGGTCACCCTCGGGGAAAGGATTGCTACTAGGGGGTCTCCTTGATGAGTCATCGTACCACTCATGCACCTACTTGCCACTTTCCATGTTTATTTCCCTTCATTTCCTCATCTTTTGGGTTTTCGGGCCACATTGAGCCAAGAAGGGCTTGTACCTTGTTATCCTTAGTTCCTAGAGATAACTAAGGACATGATGTCTCGAGGCCCTCAGGTTGCAGACATGGAGTACCAAGAGATATATTGACCAACAATGTCCACTTGCACAGACAAAGACCTGCCTCGCCACCACAATTTCAGGTTCATCATGAGGGTATCCACCACATCAGTTGGCTTCCGGAAGACATTGGGTCTTGCTCCATGAGGTACAAGTCAGGTATTATGGTGAGTTTCATTTCAATATTTGAGGCATTTGAGTTTGTTGCATTTAAAACTATTTTTGATTATGTAACGTCTACTTGGAAATTATGTTATTTTCCTTGTTTCACCTTGGTGATTGACATTGCGCCCTAGTAAGTGGGTCACCCTTGTTAGAATAATAGGTGTGCTCGTTTCACCATAGACAATATAGAAATATTTTCACCCAACCATAGGCACAAAGGCCACCCCCGAGCACCTTAACCTGGACAGAGAGAATAATTCTAGAAGCAAACCCTAGAACCAATAGCCAACCAAGGTAGTGCACCTCTCTCCAAAGCTAGCATACTAGGCAAAAAGTCCAAACCATAACCAAAGACCAAGTCACCACTACAACAGCTGCAGCTCTCCTCCAGTCATGCACACCACATGTCCTTATGCAGTTGTGAGAGTGAGTGAGTCCAAATGAGCTCTAGCACCCTCTATTTATACTTCTCCAACTCACATGATTGGGATGACTTCTCTTCCTGGAGGATAATAACTCAATATTAATTATTCTCTTGAGTCGACTTCTCTTCTAGGATTATTATCCAACGTTTTAGGGTTTCTCTTGCTTCCCGGAATATTCTAGTCTCGTCAAAGGTTACATGTAGAGGTTAATACCTCCCGCAGCTACCATAATATCAACACTCTGTCCTACTTAGGGAGGTATTAAAAGAAATGGTCTTGAGCACAAACAAACCATTCAACCAGTAGCAACAACATAGCCACACAAGCTATCTCGATCACATCACGAGCACCATCACCATTATCAATTTCATCTGATAGCATCATTTGCATCATCTCTCAAAGCCATACTCCATCTGAGTAATCGGGCATGATGCCGAAAAATTCACTCACTCAACAGAGTGATACAAGGACCATTCTTCTAATCCGAACATACGTCCTAGAAGAATAGTTGTCCCAATAGATGTTGAAAGCTCCGCAATGGGCTACAAGGATCATTCTTCTAATCTAGACCTATGTCCTAGAAGAATGTCAGTCCTCCCAAGTGTTGAAATCCACCCTTTGGGATACAGAGACCATTCCTACAGGAATGTCAGTCTCAGACTATTTTCTAATCGGGTCATATGTACCATAGAGATCAATCTCTACCCATATGCCTTAGAAAATATCGGTTTTGAACCATTTTCCTAATCCTGCCACAATATGTGCCTTAGGAAAATACCATTCCATGATATGTCAACAATATTCCAACCTGGACCATTCTCCACAGAGAGAATGTCTGTCCACCAACAATATGTTATGTCTGGACCATTCTCCGTCTAGAGAATGTTTGTCCACCAGCACACTGACTATCCATCTAGTTGGCAATCAACTCCAACACTAGTGGTAGTCTCCATGGAAATCGGATAGTAGCATATTGTTTCTATAATGACATCCAATAGAACACGATTGTGTCTAGCCATAGTAGTATACAACTACTATCCAGTGGTACACAACCACTCCTAGTAGCACATGGCTACTAACTAGTGACACACAATAACTATCAGTGTATCACATCCACCACAGTAGTATACAACTACTATCTAGAGACATGCAGTCTCCACAACAATCATATCATATGATATCACAGTGCAACCTGGAGAGAATGAGTCTGCCCTGGGGAATGATTGTTCGGACCATTTCCTAGGGAAATGATTGTCTTCCACCAACCTTCTACATCAAACCATTATTTGAAATTGCTCACAACTATGAACTTAGAAAGAATGATTGTCCAAAGAGGCAGACCATTCTACTTGACCACTTCTCAAAGTGATTTCCAAGGAGAATGATTGTCCTAGACCATTCCCCCACACTAGCCATAAGGGGAATCGTTTTCTATGGTACATCAACAACCTATTGAACCATTTTCATTATGAAAATGATTGTTCGTTATAGACAATTTTCCAAACTAGAAAATGACTTTCTGTCATAAATCTTGGACCACTTTTCGAACTGGAAAGTGACTGCCCAATTTGGACCATTTTCCAAACTGGAAAATGATTGTCCATATATAAATAACATATCAGTTCTCCCTCCCAACCTGGGGAGTAATCACTTCCCTTTTCAATAAGGAAGTCATCTCCACAAGTCTCAAATAGTCCCTTAAGTACGCAAACTTTTCATCTTGGATAGAGGCTATACCAAAATATCTGTTATCTTCTCATCAGTGAAGATATAATGGAGAACTATTTCTCCCCTCTGGACTTTATCACGGAGAAAATAGTACTTGATCTCAATGTGCTTCAACCTATCATGGAACATCGGGTTCTCTGAGAGCTTCACACAGCTCTGGTTATCAAAATATATCATGGTCGAATCCAACACCTAATCAAACAGTCCAGAAACTAGCTTATGGAGCCACATTGCTTTTGTACAAGCATCACAAGCTGAAATATGCTTTGCTTTTGCAGTGTTGAGTGCAACAGACTTTTGTTTCCTGGTAGCCCATGATATCGTGGCAAAACTCAAACTGAAACATATCCAAGAAGCACTTCTTCTATCATCTGCACTCCCTTCCCAATCTAAATCGATAAATCCATGTAGTTGTATATCAAAACTCAAACGTCCCATGAAGATATTTCAAGGCATGCTTTGAAATTATTCAATTATCATGGCTAGGTTCCACTTGGAACTATTTTCACAGCAAAGAAAATATTTGGTTGAGTATTCTCCAAATACATCAACGAGCCATTCAATTGTCGATACAGGGACGGGTCCATTGGATCAAAGTCTCTCAACTTCTTTAGATATGTCATCATGGGAGTTCCACAGGTTTGAAATCCATTATCCTGAACTTCTAAAGAATCATTTCGATACAATTCCTCTGTCATAGGAAGTTTCCACCACGCTTTTGTTGTACATGAGAGGCTCTGCAACAAGTTGCTTGAATCCATACAAGGTCTTCTTTCATCTCCATACATGGGTCTCTTTCTGGTATACTTCAAAATCTTAAGGTTTCTCTACATGTGCTTCTTCTTCAATTACTCTGTTGAGAAGAACAATCTTTACATCCATCTCCAACCCATGGATACTGCAAGAGATATAATGACTCAGGTAGAGGTATATCTAGTTACTGGAACAAGTTGTGATCATAGTCTTCTCCCTCCTTCTGGGAGAACCCACTAGCCCTTAATCTCGTCTTGTATCTATCAAAGCTTCCATTTATAAGTCTTCATGGATTCTTCAATGGATTATATCATTGGGGATTAGCTCCCTCCTAATCCCGGCTTCATACCTGAATGAACAATATCTAGAACTTCCTTGTTTTTATTATGAGACTGCATGTTTCTGGAATTCTGCAATCAATTCCCTCTATCTGAAAGAGTCCATGCTTCTGTCTATTGCATCTCTCTTTGCTTTATACAAAGTGTCATCCTTATAAACTTTTTCTATGACAGCTTCTGCAAATATTGTTCAACAAGGTTTGTCAACATATTTCACAAGGGTACCGGCCCGGAACAATACAAGAAACAAAATAAGGATCCAAGACAATATGTTTATGATAGGAAATCGAAACAAGGATAGAGGCAATTTCTACAAGCCTGGAAAGACATATTCATGATAGCCTTCATGAAATAACCTGCCTGAGACAACAAGAACAACAATGTTTCCATTACAACATCTTTTATATGAAGGATAGTTTCTTGGTTGCATTACTAATATGATCTTGTTTGAGAACAAGAACAAGAAATGTCTCCTAGAGGAGGTGTTAGTTCATGCTTTCAAATAAATACACTGAGTAGTATAATCTACTAACAACTTATAAATATTGATCTGGATTATGTTCGGAACAAAATTAAAGCAGAGAAAACACAATGAAATACTTATGAAAATTGCTAGAAACAGAGAAATACAACAATAATTGATTTCTATTAATTAAAGAATTGTAAAGAGACTGTAAAAATACAGAGTGCAAGACTCGCTAGAATGGTGGCAGCTTTATCTCTAAGAAGAGATGTAACGGTTACGCTCAATCGCAAGAAGATGATTACAATGAGGCTTTGAAGGCCTTTTTATGATAAACAGAAATGTCAAAACCCTAAACATCCAAAAACCTAACCCTAGGAGATGAAACGCCAAAAGTCATGTGGGCCCCATTTGGGTAAGTTAGTACATTAACTTCCCGGGGTCATAACTTTTTCATACAATCTTCGTTTTAGGCACGTGATAGCCCATTGGAAAGGTATTTTCGAGATTTACACATTACGTCATCGTACTCTGACTTTGTCTACAGTTTCACTGTGGAGAGCCAAAAAAACAATGTTTAGGGCCCCAAAACGGACCTGGAAGTACAGCAAGATGTGTTGACATGAAAACATACAAAATAAGATAGTTGGATTAGGTGGAGTTGGATTAGGTGGGAGGCCACTAGTATCCACCTGGAAGATGTGTAGGGCTTCATACAACCCCAAAAGTGTAGAAACCACAATTACAAAAAAGTACATAAGAACGTGTTACACTAAAAACTGACAAGAGGACCCAGTTGGAACAGGTGGGTGGCCACCAATATCCACATGGATCAATCCTCCCCCCTTAGGAAGCAATGGTCTCCATTGCGTTGAGTGCCCAGGGACGAGGGGAAAGCATTTTCTGAATCTGAAGCTTGGTGAGTTGTGTGCCTTGTTGGAGAAGTGGTGTTGCTTGGCTTGTGTAAGAATGTCACAAACGTGTTGTTGGAGGGGTTGAATCTATTCCACCAACCTGTTGTCTCTAGGTTAGATGGGGAACTGTGTAGGCCCCATTGTAGGTGAAGAAATAATATCTTTTGTCTCTTTTACAATCTGTCCTTGTTGGATAGAAGGTGTTGAGGCTACAGTGGTGGTTGTAGTGGTCTTTTGTGCATCCTTTGAACAGACTGTGAAGAGGATGAATTTTGTAGAATGATAGATTACCTTGAGGTGTTGTTTTGGTGGAGCAGTAGTCGGAACTACCTCTAGTATCCTGTAGAGTTGACCTCCCAGAGTAATAATGACACTACGGGGTCTGGTCTCATAGACAGCATGACGTTTCCACATATATGGTTGGCCCAAAACAACATCACAGACATCAGGAGGGGCAATATCACACACTACCTCATCCTTGAAGGGATGGATTCCATAGGACAGGAGAAACTGTTGGTTGACGCGAAGATCTCGTCCTTGGTGAAGCCACTCGATGTTGTATGGTTTCAGGTTTGGTGTTGTCGACAACCCCAACTGTTTGATGACCTTAGCTTAGATGAGTTTCTTATGGTTGTCATTATCAACAATGAAATGCAATGGGGTCCCCTTCACCCATATCTGTGTATGGAAGAGGCACTCCCCCTCTTCAGGATGTGTTGGTTCTTCTAGTTGAATTGTTATGGTCGCGACAGTAGCAGTGGGGTATGTGTTGTTGATCTGTCTGCTTTTAATATTTTTTGGATCGGATTTTGAATCAGGGTTCGGCTCCATGTCTTTGACTTCAGCCACCAATGACTGTTTCGAGCAACATTCATCGGTATTGTGCCAGGGGATTTTGTGGAAGTCACACCACTTACCAGTGTCATTCTTCGTCTTTACGTTACCCTTTTTGTCCTGTGTCTTGGACTGGTTATCTAGAGGTTGTTGGTTAGGGTTGTATTTACCGTGCTTTGGTTGTTGCATATTTGTAGACCAAAATTCCCATTTGTTTTGGTGCCTAAATTTCTGTTCGATTTTGACAGCATATCGATAGGAAGCTCCTAATGATGAGATGTTTAGGAAATCCATTTCAGTTTGGATGTACCTATGCAGAGCCCCAGGATATTTCAGAACCAAATGTCACTCGAAATCCTTGATACCCAGCTTGGTGCGCAAGGTATGGAAAGTATTTGTGAACTCCGACAATGTTTGGCTCTTCTCTTGCCAAAGTGTGGTCCATCTCATGTATTGGTCTTCATAGTTATCAACAGGATAGTACTATTCTTTGACCGCATCCACAAAACAATCCCAAGTGGGCTTGGCCCCATATATTCCAGATTCCTCTGTGGAACTTTGCTCCCAGTAATTTTCCCATCAATGTTTGACATGGGGGAGAGCCTTGAGGAGTGCGAAGGTGATCTTTTCCCCGTTGGAAAAATTTTGAACAAAGAAATAACCTTCTAATAGATTTAACCATTTTTCTAATGCAACCGCATCTATCTGACCTTCAAATATGGGAATATCAAAATTAACTTGTACCTTGAAGGGATAGGTTCCTCCAAAATGGTCACTTGATGAAGATGTGTCTATTGCTATAGGCAGGCGTTGAAGAATGTGTGCAAAATTCTCCATCATTTTGTCCCTCTGTCGCGCAAGAGCTTGCTCAAGCAACATGTTAATAGAATATTCTACTCCGTCGTTTTTATTTTTTGTTGCCATCGAGGGTTTCTTGGGCATGCGAGAGTGATTTTCCTCAAGAGAGACAAACTCGAGACCCAAATGGCTATACTCAGACCTCGTCGGGGACATGTGCTAAAAAATAATCAAGAGAAGCCTGCTCTGATACCACTGATTCGGATTACATTCGGAACGAAATGAAAGAAGATAAATTACAATGAAATACTCATGAAAATTGATAGAAACAGATAAATACAACAATACTTGATTTCTATTAATGAAAGAATTGTAAAGAAACTATAAAAATACAGAGTGCAAGACTCGTTAGAATGGTGGCAGCTTTGTCTCTGAGAAGAGATGTGGCGGCTACGCTCATTCGCAAGAAGATGATTACAATGAGGCTCTGAAGGCCTTTTTATGATAAACAGGGATGTCAAAACCCTAGACATCCAAAAACCTAACACTAGGAGATAAAACACCAAAAGTCATGTGGGCCCCGTTTGGGTAAGTTAGTACATTAACTTATCGGGGTCGTAACTTTTGCATACGATCTTCGTTTTAGGCATGTGATAGCCCATTGGAAAGTCTTTTTGAGAACTTTGCATTACACCATCAAACTCTGACTCTGTCTACAGTTTGATTGTGGTGAGCCAAAAAAAACATTGTTTAGGGCCCCAAAATGGACCTGGAAGTACAGCAAGACGTGCTGACATGAAAACATACAAAATAATCTAGTTGGATTAGGTGGGAGGCCAGCAGTATCCACCTGGAAGATGTGTAGGGATTCAAACAGCCCCGCAAGTGTAGAAACTACAATTACAAAAAAGTACATAAGAACGTGCTACACTAAAAACTGACAAGAGGAGCCAGTTGAAACGGGTGGGTGGCCACCAATATCCACCTAGATCAAATACTCACTTAAGTGACAATAATAAAGATATCAAACTTGATATGAAAACCTCGAGTCTTGCTATTGTTCCACTTGGATTGCTTTTCTTCTGAGACAAGTATTCTTTCTGCCCTGTCTTTTAAACTTAAAACAATATGCTCTCTTATATAAAAAACTGAGTTAGAGAATACGATCTCAACCTTATAAGATCTTGACTAAAGTTGGCTTATAGTTTTAACTTTGAGTAGAAGTTCGTAATGCCATAACAGCCAGAGACATATCAAGCCAAACCTAGAGAGTGTGTTGATCTTCTGAATGCACTGAATACAAGATCATTTCTTTGGACAAGATCTCTTGTACATTTTCTGCAAACACAATCATGCTAACAATACAAACTAAAATAACATGTATAGGTGCATACCTTTGTTACCCAATTGTGACGGTAAACCTTATAATGACTTTGTTGGAGCAGAGGTTTAGCTGCTAGAGGATTGGTAGACCTCATAATGTTCCTTTCAATAGATTTCTCTTGGGCACAGCATACACTTTCTTCATGCTAGGTCTTTTGTATTCATAACTTCCTTTCATTTTGACTTTTTGACTGGTCAACCTTAGATTTTGACATGGTCAAACACTAACTTTGACCAAAATTCCAAACTTGACGTCTTGGCTTGCTGAGAGTACCGGGAGGTGCTCTAGGCTAGGGCGCACTAGGTTATGCAGGAATTAGGTCACGCGCTTCACTTAAGGTGCCTTAACACGAGGGTTAGGGTTTCATTATTGCAGCAAAAAATTTGACTGCAACTGAGCAAATTCTCACAATCTACCTTCCAGTGGTTAGACTGTCAGATGATAGTGTGGGCCCATAACCTGTTAGAATAATAGGTGTGCTTGTTTCACTATAGAGAATATAGCAATATTGTCACCCAACCATAGGCACAAAGGCCACCCCCGAGCACCTTAACGTTGAAAGAGAGAATAATTATGGAAGAAAACCCTACAACCAATAGCCAACCAAGGTAGAGTACCTCTCTCCAAAGCTAGCATACTAGGCAGAAAATAAAAACCATAACCAAAGACCAAGTCACCACTGCAATAGCTACAACTCTCCTCCAGTCATGCACACCACTTGTCCTTATGAAGTTGTGAGAGTGAGTGAGTCCAAATGAGCTCTAGGGCCCTCTATTTATACTGCTCCAACTCACCTGCCTAGGCCAACTTCTCTTCCTGGAGGCTAATAACTCAATATTAATTATTCTCTTGAGCTGACTTGTCTTCTAGGGTTATTATCCAATGTTTTAGGGTTTCTCTTACTTCCGAGAATATTCTAGTCTCATCAAAGGTTACACGTAGAGGTTAATACCTCCCGGAGCTACCATTATATCAACAACCCTTAGGGATAGGTTTGCTACTAGGAGGTCCTCTTGACGAGTCATTGTGCCATTCCCGACCATACTCATCAATTTCCACACTTCATCCCCTCATCTCCTTACCTTTTGGGATTTTCGGGTGTACTGACCCAAGAAGGGATTGTCCCTCATTTCATGGGAAGAAGGGGTTGAAGGTCGAGAGGCTTGTAGCTGGAAAAAGATAAAATCCAATCATGAACCTTTTATATGCTCGCCAAGGGATCTCGAGGACAATGAAATTTATCTCATAAGAAACTGATGAGACCCATGAAAAATAACTAGTACAAAATGCCAACCAAAGTGGAGTATGTGTGGACATTGTTTTTCATGCTTAGGTAGAATCCCAACACATTGTTTCCAACTTGGGGAAGCATGATGTGACCAAGATAGAGCCAACATGGGAACTATTTTTCATGCTTAGGTAGAAGCCCCACCTTGGCTTCAACCTGGAAACATCTTAAAAGAACAAAAGGAAATAAACGAGCTTGGAAAAAGGTTGCATTGAAAACGAAGGTGCAAAACACCCTCTACCAAGGCACCCATAAATGAGATACTATGATCCCTTGTATGTCATGAACCTGGTGCCCAAAAGTCTTTCCCCCATCCATGTCACTTTGTCCACATGTCTTAGGGAGGGGCCCACTTGGGAAACACTCCTAAACTTGAGGTACGATTCACCCAATAGGTCGCTTTGTCAACCCTCCCATACCTAAACTTGGAAAATTGCATAGGGTCTTTGAGAACTTGTTTATTTTGATGAGGTGGTTTGAATGTACATGCTTAGATGGAAATTTTATTGACTTGATGTACTTATCATGATGCATTTGACTTGATATCCTTGGAGGGCTTAATCATTGTATTTGCAGGACCTAGTTGGTGGACAAATTTGGAAGAACAATCCTAGCTTGGGCTTCCTTGGGGCTTGAATCCCGCGTGTTGGATACCATGTCCCATGCATCGGATGATGAAGATAGCCTTTGGATGCCTAAGGAGACACCATGGAGGACCTAACCCAGCCATTTGCTAGCCCAACTATTTTCTCTTAAGGCTAAAACGTCACTTTTGAGCAGCTTGACATCACCTTAGGGCTAGGGTTGTGGTGGTGGTGGTGTTGTTGCTTGACACTTGGCACATTTTGATGGGAAAAGGCCTAGCTTGGAGGAGGAAGACCTATCGCATGAGAGGGAGGCCCTAGAAGGCCCAACGACTTCCATTTTCCACTCCAATGACTTGCAAAAGGTGCCAAAACGTCACCCTAGAAGAGGGATGACATCACTTTAGGGATTCTTATGTGCATTTTTAAAGTTAAATTTGAATTTTATAATGTGAAGGGGAAAAGTAAGGGTTGTTGACCCATTACTTTGTGGTTTACCCTAAAATTAGGTGTACAAACACTTTTAGTAGGAATTGTATAAATAGAGATCACTTCTATTTCATTTTCATCATAGCTCTCACAATGTGAGAAGACTAGTGGCTGAAATTTGCGCCCTACTTGGGAAATTTGCTATCTCTCTCTTGTGCAAATGATTTTTGGTGATATCTCTTGGTGAATTGATGAGATAAGGTGGTGCGCACCTCTTGGAGACTCCTTTTCTTTCTTATGAATGGTAATTGCTTGGTGAATTAGGGTTTGATCTTGCATCTCTCTTGGAATTGGTAAGGAAAATCTGCAATTGTTACTTCTTCTTGCTTGTTTCATGATTATTGTTGGTTGAAACCCTAGGAGGAGTATAAGTGCATACACCCTGCATTGAGCTTCATCTCATTTGCTAGTTTACAAGTCATTTATTGCAAGGTTGCTAGGAGGAGTACAAGGGTGCACACCCTCCTAGATATACTTTAGTTTGATTTGCATACCCTAGGGAGTAAGAGGGTTTACACCCCTACGGATTTTGTAGATCTAACTCATACTTTTCAAGACTCCATTCACCCAATTTTTAAAGGCACTAATCTGAAGTTTGCATTGGAGAAATAAATGCATTGCATTGCTAAACGTGATTTAGTGACATATTGATATTGTTCAAGTTGGGATCTATTCTTGACACTTTGAGGCTGCTAAGGCCTCTAGGGCGTCTAGGTTTGCTTTATATTCTTGGAGCTATAACTAAACAAAATCTACAGCCATTAGGGTTGCAGAAAATTACTCTCTTTTTTATTTATAACTCACATTTCAACCATCAAAATTTGCTAGCAAGTTGTCGTAATAATCTACTAGTCTCAACGCACTTTTTGGGTGGTTTGCTTGTACTTTTTGTCAGTTGAAATTTTGTGTTGTAGCAATAGTTTGTTACAGCCATAAGGCTGATAATATATCTCTTCAATACTTGTTTATAACAACCTTATCTCATTGATAAAGTCTTTTGCTTTCACACTTGAGTTATTTTAGTGATTGTTAGCTTATCTCTTGCATCATTTACATGACTTTTAGCATCTTGGAGCAGCTTCAATAATCATTTCCTTGTTGATATATATTTATGTTGACTTCTGCAAATAGGCACAACAAGCTTAACTTGTTTGTCCATTGGATTGTTTGGCTTGTATCTCATCTTTTCTTATGTCTCGGGCAGGTACTTCATCTTCTGCAGGTACTCAAGTTTCTTGGCAACTATTAACCACTTCTGATACTCGTTATCAAGCCACTTTTCACTTAGAAACTTGACCTATATGGGCATCACTTCCATCATTTCACTTTTCATTTCCCCCTAGGGTCACCCAGGACCCCCCCTTGTGGTGGATCCTTCCTTCACTAAAGCGAGGGGAGGATTTATTTGAGGTGACAGTGGGTAAACTCTCCCACCGTTATCGCCATCTTGTGGATTGGGTCGGGCTTTGCCCAACCTACAATTTGCGCGATAATATACCTCATTTCATGGGAAGAAGGGGATAAAGGCCCAAAGGCTCATAGCTGGCATAAGATAAAAGTCAATCATAGACCTTACAAATGCTCGCCCTGTTAATATTATGGTAGCTGCGGGAGGTATTTACCTCTACATGTGAACCTGACGAGAATAGAAGACTCCAAGAAGCAAGAGAAACCCTAATGATTTGGATAATAACCCTAGAAGCCTTGTTGGCTCAAGAATATAATTTATATTAGGCTATTAGCCTCCAAGAGAAGAAGTCGGCCAGAATTAATAATAATATATTGAACAGACACATACCCAGAAGGAGAAGTCGGCCCCAGTGAACTGGCAGGATTACTATAAATACAGGGCGTCAGTTTCTCATTTGTCACATCTCAGGACTGCAGTTTTCCCAGTTGGTGTGCACTGCAGTTGCATCTGGTGCGCAGGTTTGGAGGAGGGTTGCAGCTGCAGCTGCAGCTGCAGCAAGTTTCAGTATTTGGCTTGGATATCTCTTGGATAGGGTTTGGACTATCTGATCAGCTTTTTGTGATGCGCTATCCTTAGGGAGAGATGCGCTTCTCTTTGTTTAGCTATCTAGCCTAGGGTTTGCTTCCGAAGGAATTCTCAGGTCAAGGTTAAGGTGCTTGGAGGGAGGCTTCGGCCTATGGTTGGGAGATGAGGGTATCGTCATGGTAAAACGAGCACACCATCTTATATATTCTAACACGCCCAGGGATCTTGAGAACAATGAAATGTTTCTCGCAAAAATTGAGGGACCCGTAAAATAAAGAACTAATTGAACATGTCAACCAAGGTAGAGCATGTGTAGGCAATGTTTTTCATGCTTAGGTAGAAGTCCCACATATCGTCTTCAACTTGGGGAAACATGGTCAAGTATGACCAAGGTAGAGTTAATGTGGGCAATGTTTTTCATACTTAGGTAGATGTCCCACTTTAGCTTCAACTTGGAAATACTCTAATAAATTAATGGCAAAGGGGCTTGGAAAAATCATGCATCGCGGATGAAGAGCAACACACCCTCTACAAAGGCACCCATAAATGAGACAATATGAGCCCTTGTTTGTCAAGAAACCCCATGCCCAAAAGTATCACCCCCATCCACCTCATACTCTTCACATGACTTAGAGAGGGTCCACTGATCTAAAAATGAAGAAGACTTGAAAATCTTGAAATTATTGCAAGTAAATGTTATGTGTTATAAGCAAATGGATCAATTTTGCAACACATAAATTAAGTGATTACTCATGAAAAATACACATAGACAATAGCATAATCAATGAACATAAGCACATAAACACAGCAATTGATAAAGGAGTTCACCCCTCTCTTGGGCTACATCTCCTGGTCCAACTTCCAATGGATCATTATTATTAATTGCTCAAAGTGCTCAAAAACATGTCTTACAATGCTCAAACTGACCAACCAACTGCTCCAATGGATTCAGAGCATACAAAAACCCCTAGCTGGGCTTTTTTGGCACCTCAATCGGTCGAAAAATGAAGAAGTTAGGCCTCCTAAAAGTCCCCCCTTCAAGCTTGTTGTCTCTGCATCTACAAAACGCACCCCTGTAACATGAACCTGGCACACACGCAATTTAAAGCGTCAAAATCCAGCACATGCGCACAACCACAAAACGATACAAACCGTCGAACAGTTAGCAGAACTAAAACCCCCAACCGTCAAGTCGTTGGGCATATGGGTTCATGTGACCACGCGCATTTTAAAATGGGGCTCTGTCCCATAGGCAAATAATAAAGTGACACTTGGCGGGAAGTTATTTCGTTACACAA
>ML793603.1:479479-496185 GCA_009831015.1 Picea engelmannii
TGTTATTCATTAGTGATGTTTTATTTTCTATGTTAAATGTTTTTCTCCCTCAGTTGTCATATTGTTTTCTAATCTAATCTTTTAAAGTAGCGCATGTTGCAGGATTTATCTTTGTATACCCTGTTTCTGGCTTTGAAAGATCTTAATGTTTATCTTTCTGATATTATAGTGAAAAAATTCTTAAATGTTTCTTTACTTTAATTGATATTCTCATATTTTATGCTATTCATCACTTTACGGCTAAAGAATCCAATGAATGCATTATCTTTCCCTATGAAAAGAATCTTTTAATTTATGTTTAGACCTCTTTCCTTATGATACAGACCCCATAGCCCAATGGAGGTGTAAAAAACTTTTTCAGCCAACTTAACAAAAACAACAACAAACCATTCAATCTTATTTTGTTTAACTAGCCTAATATCTCAAAGTTAAAACATATCTAAATAATACAGAGAGATCCCTCTCTAAAGTTGGTAGGGCTAGATTCCAGTTTCGAAGTGGTTGGATAAAGTTACCTCTTGTAAATTTCTTCTACTCTGACAACCTCTGGGAATTTACAGAGCATTAACATCCCCAACATCCTCCAACAAAGGTTAAAACATCTCTTAGGGTTTGTGCAGAAACCCTAATTCTACAACACAGAAAAATGAATTTTGGAGATGGTGCACTAAGGCTAGCCACTTGTTTATAAACTTTGAGTTGGTCTCTTTGAGGCCTTCTCTAATACCATGTTGATATTTTACTTATACGGCTAGCAGTTACGGTTCTTTATTATTACAATCATTTAGCACATTAGTTGCATATATAAGATCATTGAAAGAGAGACAATCACATAAATAAGAGAGACATAAAGATTATCCTGGGAAACCCTCAAGGGGGATAAAACCCAGCAAACGTCCTCAATATAGATTAGCCAACCAAGAACAGTGCTTCTCTCCAAGAGAGAACTAACAAGGTAGAATATCCTCCTCTACTCCTTCACTAGGGAAGAGTAGCACACCACTTAACCAAGAGATACCAAGAGATAGACCAAAACCCTCCTTGACGTCGCCCCTAGTTGCAGTAGCTTCTCCTCCAAGACTTGTGCACTTTTCCTCTTGTTGCAGAGCTTATGAGTGAGTGAACAAGTGAGGCGCTAGCCTCCCTTATGTTAAGGTTTAAGCTATTATTATGTTTCTTTTCAATTTACTAGATAACCATAGCATAGATAGGATCACTGAGAGAAACACAATCACAAGATACATAGCATTTAAACTGGTAAACCCTCATGGGGAAGAAAACCCAGCAAAAACTTCCTTAATATAGATAGCCAATACAATGCCAATACAATAAACCAAACACTAGAGAATATCATCTACTAAGCAATGTGCCTCTCTCTTCCTTCTTCCGGCAACTGGTAACTGCAGCTTCCTTCAATACTTGCACACTAGATGAGTGAGTTGAGTGAGTGAGTAAATGAGGTGTTGGCTTCCTTTATTTATACAAACTGGCAGGTGCTGAAAAGGTGTATCTTCAATGGCAGGGCCAACTTGTCTTCTTCAGTGGTTAAAACCACTTTAAATTGCCTAGGGGCCGACTTCTCAATTAGCATAATATATTTAGGGATTTGACCAATCCGCAAAAGGGTATTTGGTCAATTACAATGCCCAACATAATCAATCCAAAAAAGGGGATTGATCTAATGAATAATAAATCAATAATAAGTAGAATACTCTTTGCAGTTACAATATTTCAACACTCCCCCTTAACAAGAAGGGTATTCTACAACATCATCAAGAGAGAGAGAGGGGGCAACAACATCAATATCATCTGGAACACTGACTGACATATCTATAAATCATCAGAAGTTTTTCTCATCATCAATATCATCATTCACAGCAGGGAGTTGGAATGGCATCATCATCATCTGCATCAACATGGATTAGTATAACACTAATACATCATCATCAATAACAGCATAAGGCGGATACAACATCAATATCACAGCACAAAGGCTGGAGAATCATCAACGACAACATCATCACAGCACGAAGGATGGAGTATCATCAACATCAGCACTAGGCTGGAAATATTAAGCACGAAGTTGGCATCTCAACAACATCAGCACAAGGTTGGAAATCTTTAACACGAAGCTGGCATCACAACAACATCAACACAAGGCTGGAAATCTTCAGCACGAAGATGGAATCACAACAACATCAGCATGAGGCTAGAAATCTTCAGCACGAAGCTGGCATCACAACATCAGCACAAAGTTGGCATCACAACATCGGCACGAAGCTGGAAATATTCAGCACAAGGCTGGCATCAACAACATCAACACAAAGCTGAAAATCTTCAGCATGAGGTTGGCATCAACAACATCAGCACGAAGATGGAAATCTTCAACACTAGGCTGGCATCAACACTACTCCCCCTTTTGAGGGAGGTCCTTTCGGACTATACCAAGCTTATCTCGAAAGTGCTCAAACTTTACACGAGATAGAGGCTTGGTCAACACATCAGCAACTTGTTAATCCGTGCTAACATACTGGAACTTTATGGATCTTCTCTGCACCATATCATGGATGTAATGATATCGGATCTCTATGTGTTTTGACTTGCCATGGAACACAAGGTTATCTGTCATCTTTATGCAGCTTTGTTTATCACATAGGATCATGGTTGCTTCCATCTCCAGATCGAATAGACATGCCAACAACTTCTAAAGCCATATGGCTTCACAACTAGCGGAACATGCAGCAATGTATTATTCTTCTGTCGTGCTGAGAGCAATGCTTGATTGCTTCATACTCTGCCATGAGATCATGGCTGACCCCAGACTAAAAAAACATCCTGAAGTGCTCTTTCTATCAGAGACACTTCCAGCCCAATCTAAATCGGTATAACCACTCATTCTGAAATCATGGTCTCCATTATGACTGAGACCACAATCTAATGTACCCTTAAGGTACCTCATCACATGTTTTGCAGAAACTAGGTGAACATGTCTGGGCTCTACTAGAAACTGACTCAAGGTGTTCACAGCAAAACATATATCTGGCCTGGTGTTCGTCAGATACATCAACGATCCAATGATTTGTCTGTACAATATAGCATCAATCAATTCTGACGAAGTGTCAACCAGGAGCTTCAACTTTGTTTCCATGGGTGTATTCATGGATTTTCATGCCAACATATCAAATCTCTTTAGTATTTCAACTGCATACTTCCCTTGGTTAAGGAAAATCTTCTCTGGGCTCTGCCAAACCTCAAGACCTAAGAAATAGTGCATTAGGCCAAGGTCTTTCATCTCAAATTATGCAACGAGCTTCTTCTTACAATCAGTGATGAGATTTTCTTCTCCAGTTAAGAATAAGTCATCCACATACAACAGAAGTATAATAGGCTCATCATTCATAACCTTGAATTAAAGGTTAGAATCATCTTTACTCTTGGTAAAGCTCAAGCTCGTCAGGAAACTGCCAATCCTTCCATATTAAGCTCTAGGAGCTTGCTTCAATCCGTATAGAGCCTTCTTCAAGTTGCAAACATGAGTCTTCCTTTCTTCAACTTCAAATCCTTGAGGTTGTTCTATATAAACTTCTTCTTCAATGACACCATTCAAGAAAGTTGTTTTCACGTCCATCTAGTATAACTTCCACTTCATCTTAGTTGCAAGGGCTATGATAGTTCTGATTGAAGTGAATCTGGCTACAGGACCAAACATCTCTTCATAATCAATGCCTTCCTTTTGAGAAAATCCACAAGCAACAAACCTTTCTTTATATTTCTCAATACTTCCATCAGCAGCATGTTTTATTTTGAAAATCCATTTGGAAGATACCACATCCTTACTCTTTGGTCTGGGAACTATTTCCCATACATCATTCTTTATAATGGATTGGTATTCTTCTGTCGTGGCATCAGCCCATTCTTTCTTCTAAATAGATTCTTCAAAGCAAGTAGGCTCCTTCTATAAGAGATCACACATCAAATCCATATAACTGGAGAATGTCTTGGGTTTATTCACTTGTCTCATGGTTCCTTCGGGGGCACCATACTTCTCTCCATCTTGAATAAGTTCCCTTGCCCAGGCTATCTTTCTCTTGTGGGAGATTGTCATCTAGGGAGGTTCTTGAGATTCTATTATGTCATGATCTTCTAAAATCTCCTCATCATGGTAAATTATGACTTCCCTCACTAGTTCTGCAACTCTGGGAGCCACAGGTTCTTCTTCATATACTTCTTCAAGCTGGCATCTTCTTGATTTCTTGAGTGTTGCATCTTCATCAAAGGTTACATCCTTGTTGATCTCAATATGATGGTAACCTAGTATATAAACTCTAAAGGCCTTGGAGACCTCACAGTATCCAACAAATATTCCCTCCTTTCCTAAAGGGTTCAGCTTGGTTCTCTTCTCTTTCGGAATGTGTACAAATATTGGGCAGTCAAATATTTTGAGATGGCTTACTTCTGGCTTCTTTCCGGAGAACATCTCTCTAGGGGTCTTGAACCCAAGTGCACTATGGGACAATCTGTTTTGTACATAAACTATTGTTTTAGTGCATTGGAAGATCTTGATCATGGATCATAGTCTTCACTGCTTCCATTATAGTTATGTTTTTTCTTTCTACTACACCATTTTGTTGAGGATTGTAGGGAGTGGTGAGCTCCCTCTTGATCTCGGCATCTTTGCAAAAGTTTGCAAACTCTTTTGAGGTGTATTATCCTCCATTATCTAACCTAAGTATCTTGATCTTTCTTTCAAAAAGATTCTCTATCAAGGCTTTGAATTCCTTGAATTTACTGAACACTTCATCTTTTGATTTTAAAAAGTAAACCCAGGTTTTGCGAGAATAGTCATCAATAAAATATACATAGTATACATACCCATTGATGGAGGATGATGGCATTGGGTCACATACATCTGAGTGAATAAACTCTAGGACTCCTCCTACTTTACTGTCTCTCTTCGGGAAGGGGTTCTTGATGTTCTTTCCTTGTGCACATCCATTGCACAATCCTTCATGGTCAACCATGAATTTTGGTAGACCTGTGATTGCCTTGCTTACATATGGTAGTGCTTTGTAGTTGATGTGGGTTAATCTTCTATGCCAAAGTTCACATGGATTCTCAATGGAATGGGTCAAGGATACTTCTGAGTGAACCTTTAGCGTATACAAGCCATCTTCTTCTTTTCCAATAACAATTGCTTCTTCCATGGTTTTTCCTTTGGGCCACATAAGAACTTCTCCATCTATGAAGGAAACTATGAAGCCTTTCTTTTCTAAAGCTGAGATAGAAAGTAAGTTCTTTGTAAAACCTGGTACATATAGTACATCCTTCATCTTCATTGGGGTCCCTGAATAAAGTTTGTAATTTGATTCTCCTACTCCTTTGATAGGGTATTGATAATCATCTCCAAGTGTAACTTTCTGGGGAAACTTATTTTCTATAAGGCAAGAGAGAATGTCTCTTTGACCTGTCATGTGCTTGGAAGAACCATTGTCTATGAGCCAAGTGTGCTCACCAGGTGACACTGATTCTGACAGGGAAGCGATTAAGACATAGTCTTCAATCTGTTATTTTATCATCTTTGTGGGTGGATCTTCATCTTCAACTGCATGGGCATGGTGCCTCTTGTTTCTCTTCTTGTATTCTTCTTATCTAGATGGACGATTTTTAGCAATATGTCCCATCCTGTCACAATGGTAACATTGGTAGGATGAGAAATCTTTCTCTTCTTTGACCTTTCTGAAACTTCTGAAATCTCCTTGGAGGGTTAGATTCTTTATGTATGAGCTTGTTTTGGGGCTGAGACTCCTTATGAGTTTCTTTTTGGAAGTAAGACTTATTTATTCCTCCTTTAGTATGAGTAGTTAGGGCTTGATCTTCATCTCTTGATAGTAATGCTTCTCGGTTAGCTACTCTTGCTTCTTCTTGAACACATTCTTCCCAAAGACTGTCAAAGTGTAGTTTCTCCTTTCTGGCACAAATGGTTTGGATGAATGCATCCCAAGGTCTTGTGAGACCATTAAAGGTTGTCATTATAAGTTTGTCTTCATCTATAGTATCTTCAATTGCTTCCAGTTGTTCTTTGAACTGTGATATTCTCGAGAAACATTCATGAATTGTTTCTCCTTTCTACATCCTTGTACTTTTGAGTTGAGTTCTTAGATTCATCTTCTGATTGATGTTCCTTCCTTCATATAATCTGGTTAGGGCATCAAACATTTCTTTTAGAGTCTTCTTTGAAGCCACTTGAGGAATCAAGTGATCTTTAATAGAATCTGTAATGACTCTTTTGGCCCTAATTGTGTTCTTTTGGTGTTTTTCTTTAGTTGTGGCATCGACAGGTTCTGGTACATCTTATTTAATGAATCTTGCTAGGTCATTCTCTTCAAGAATGAGTGCAATCCTATACTTCACCTTCTAGATTGTCAACAAGCTTAGTGCTTGCAGACATCTTTACCTGGAGCTAGGAAAATGACCAAAAATTGAAAATGCTCATAAATTAATTTTGAACTTACCAGGAGTTGCGCTTGGCTGAGGCGAGTAGCCTGGTGCAGTTAGATTTCAAAAAATCCAAATTTTGTCCCTTCAAACTTGACTAGCGGATTTCTGGACTGGTACTTCGGGTTTTCTGGTACTTCTGATTTCCTGGTACTTCTGGTTTTCTGGTACTGGTGAAAACTAGGGTTTCACTTTCCAGGAGTTATATCCACTGAAAAGGTGCGCTGAAGGTGCCAATGATTTCCCTAGGCTAGGGCACACTTTTCTAGATGATTTTTGGGCTGAAATTCCTCTTCAATAAAAAGCCATAATTTTCTTGTACGGCAACAGTGACGTTTTTCTTTATCTAGTGAAAGATGCTCTCTTCAGCTTAGCTCTAATACCATGTTAAGGTTTAAGCTATTATTAGGTTTCTTTTCAATTTACTAGATAACCATAGCATAGATAGGATCACTGAGAGAAACACAATCACAAGATACATAACATTTATCCTAGGAAACCCTCATGGGGAAGAAAACCCAGCAAAAACTTCCTTAATATAGATAGCCAATACAATGCCAATACAATAAACCAAACACTAGAGAATATCCTCTACTAAGCAATGTGCCTCTCTTCCTTCATCCGACAACTGGTAACTGCAGCTTCCTTCAATACTTGCGCACTAGATGAGTGAGTTGAGTGAGTGAGTAAATGAGGCGTTGGCTTCCTTTATTTATACAAACTGGCAGGTGCTGAAAAGGTGTCTCTTCACTGGCAGGGCCGAATTGTCTTCTTGAGTGGTTAAAACCACTTTAAATTGTCTGGATGCCGACTTCTCAATTAGCATAATATATTTAGGGTTTTGACCAATCCGCAAAAGGGGATTTGGTCAATTACAATGCTTGACATGATCAATCCACAAAAGGGGATTGATCTAATGAATAATAAATCAATAATAAATAGAATACTCTTTGCAATTACAATATTTCAACACTACTCCGGCCTCCTTAAATTACATCTGGGCCAACCTGTCAATTTACCCTCTTAAACTATATTTAATTGTCAAGGCACAATAGGGCCAACTTTTACAAAGGCACAATAGGGTCATCTTAATAAATATAATATAATAACATTCTTTAGGGTTTATCTTGGTCAAATACAATAAGGATATCTTTTGAAGCTACTCAATCTTCAACAAGGAGACAGGAAGAAAGAGAGGGGATACTCCAGGCCTTGAATTAGTTAACAGACGATCAGAAGAAGGAGTTGAGGAGGGAATATTTGACCTACACTAGAAAAAATAAAGCTTCATCCCCTCCATCACATCCAGACACTCCTCTTCCATCAGCAAAGGAGGTGGCCCCACCACCTCCACCTCTAGTACATGAGTTGCTTCCTAAGCCAACTCCCACAGACGAGACTCAGTTCAATATAGATGTTGCAAGCATGTTTGGAAAACTGAATATGACGATCCCAGTGACAGAGATGTGCAAGATCCCATCTGTGAAAAGGGAAATCTTGAAGATATTACAGGTACCTACCAAGAAGGAAGACCCTCCTATCATCTTGAACACTATGTATCTCGATCGGCAAAGAGATAAGAATCCTCCCTTCTATCTTTCATTAGGCATGAATGGCCTCCGCTTGAACAACTGCATGCTTGATTCTGGGGCCTCAGTGAATGTCATGTCATTGAAGGTGATGGAACATCTTGGTTTGAAGACAACCCGACCTTATGGAAATGTATGTGGTATTGATTCTAAAAAAGTCAAGGTTTTTGGGGTATGTGAGGACGTTGAGGTTTTTCTTATTGATTTTCCACATATCAGCCTCCTCATGGACATAGTAGTGATTGATTTTCCGAATGCTTGGGGGATGCTCCTATCAAGGTGTTGGTCTTCTTCCCTTGGAGGTTTCCTTAGCATGAGCCTTACCCATGCATACATCCCCATGGGTCATGGCACCTATGAGATTTTGCACAACCAAGAAAAGAATGATAGACATGTGATGGATCCCAATGGCCCTGATTATGTTAGTGAGTGTGACTACGATGTGTCGCGACAGATTATTGAATATGATCCATCTAAGTTTCCTTTCATGCAGGAAGACTCCATAGATATGCTCCTCCCAATGACGGATGAATACAAACAGAAACTTGCAAAGTAGCATGGGAAAGAGCCAGGGTCTATCCAAATTTTAAAGAAAGAAGATGAAGAATGTGAAGAAGCCATCAAAGGGATGGTCAACGCAAAGCCTCCTTCCTATCCATACATTGAGAATATACCTCACATCAATTTCAGTGAAGGAAGTATTGTGCTTATGTGGGACAAGAGAAAGGGCAAGCCCAAGTATGACCAGAGAGATGACAGCTCATGGCTTGGCCCTTACGTTGTCAAGAAGAAGTTTGATGAAGAAAAGTACTATCTGACAACCTTGGATGGAAAAAAGATGTCATTACTAGTGGATGGATCTCTTCTCCAACCTTATGTTCAGGTCACATGACTTCTTCAGGGCCCATGCCCCAAGTAAGTAGGGAGGTCATCTTGCTTTCCTTGCATTTGCATCTTGATTGCTCATATTAGTTTAGATGCATTTCATTTCCATTTTGCTCTACTTGCATAATGATTTCATGCTTAGTTTAGAATTTTTTGAAAAATTGCTAAAATTTTCTTTTCTAAATTAGTTTTTATTTTTGGATTTTTATGTATATGGACGAAGGGTGATAGCACCACCCTAAATACTCTGATATTTTTGTCTGATTTTTTGGCATGAATAGGTCTACCAACAGATGTTGTGGTTCTCATGCACTCTACAACGAGAACATGTCCCCAAGTAGGAGCTAGATGGTATCCCCATTTTGTAGGATAACTAAGGAGATCATGTCTCGAGGCCCTCAGGTTGCAGATATGGAGTGTCAAGAGACTATGTGACCAGCAGTGTCCACTTACACATACATCAGCCCGCCCTGTCACCACTTTTGATCCATTGTCAGCGCATCCACCACACCAGCTAGCTTCTGGAAGGCAGAAGGGTCTTTCTCCATACGGTACAAGTCAGGTATTGTGGTAGGTAATCACCCTAATATTTAAGGCATTTGAACATGTTATATTTGAGCTACTTTTGATTACAGAGCACATTCTTGGACATTATACCTTTGAACTTGTTTCCCCTTGGTTAGTGTCATAGATTTCCTAGTGGGTGGCCAACCTTTGGGAAAGGTTTGTGATTAGGGGTCCCTTGAGGGGTTATTGTACCATTCACAACCATACTTACTGCTTTCCGCTCATCACATTCCCATCATATTTCCCTCTTCTAGGTCCTTTGACTTTAGTGACCCAAGAAAGGCATGTACCTCATTCCATGGGAAGAAGAGGTTGAAGGCCCATAGGGATTGTTGTTGGTTAAAAAGATAAAAGCCTATATATAGACCTTCTGGATGCTTCACCCAGGGATCCCCTGAGAAAGCAATGAAATGTTTCTCTATAAGAAAAGACGGACCCGCAAGAATAAATAATAATGAATGCTTAAGGGGTTAGTTGGAGGATAGGAGGTCTCATCATGAGCTGGCTTGTCATGATCATGGGTATCTATGCAAAATGGCATTGCCATCATCTGGTCACCAAGCCAGTGTAATGGCTCTCAGTCACACAACTGAGAGAAAGGGGGTCTCATCATGAGCCAGCCTTCCCATTTCTGCAAGGTGCTTGTGAGTGACACTATCATCATCTGGACACCACGCCAAGACGGTGGCTTTCAACTCATTCCTTGACACATGAAAGAAACAAAGAATGGCTAAGACGAACAAAGTTCACTCACACAAGAATTATTCAAAATACTTGGAATATAACATAATAATCCATGTAGGAATAATATATAAAATATGAATAGATAAGATGATATACAATGGAGAATGAGGGCTCGTTTATATACCCACGCAGGGGTTCCCTTTAACCAATAGTCATGTCCTTTGAGACATGTCCTTTCATTATTAATAGTTATTATTTATTAATTAATTATTATGTTATGAATATCTATTTATATGTATATTTATGTTCGTAACATTGCCTTCCCCTTAAAAATGTTTTGTCTTCAAAGCATACTTTATGGAAGACTTACCTCTTGCGCTAGCTTGTAATTATTGTCTCATGCTTCTTCATTATTGAGTTAGTAATCGTTGAGGATCTGAGACGATGGGATCTTCTAAGCGTTGAGAAGAACTGTCGAATTGTAAAGGAGTATGGCCATCCTAATTCGATATTCTGCGGATTTGGGTTTTTATAGGGTTCTTGGAAAGAACTTGATACATTTCTACTCCCATGATCGCTTCTATTTTGACCTGCACTTGTAGTGGAAGTAATATTCTTTGACATAGCAGTTTGATTGTTTATGTTGATACATTGATTGGTTGAAGTATCGATTTTTGTTATTAGGATGTCGATAAGGCATCCTTGCAACTTGATCTTTACTTCATATACTTGTAGTTTTTTCTTGATTGACTTTGGGAATTGAGTCTTCTTCATACCCATGGATTGTTTCTTCTTCGATATTTGAAGACTTATTTATATGAGTTGTAAGGTTGACTACATCTGTATTAATTCCTTTATCTAGATTTGGGATTTTTACATCTAAAGACTTTTCTAGCTCCATAGATTCAGTCATTGTCTCTTTATCGACTATTGATGTTTTGCGATCTATCTCTTCTTGTAAAGACTTCTTATCATGCTTAAGTCTTTTAATTTGTGTTAGTAAATCCTGATTATGTTGTTTTAATCGCAAAAGTTCTTTTTTATCTTCTTACTTGTCATCTTTTTTTTTATTCTAGATTCTCCTTTCTTTCATGCTTTAAGATTTTAATTTGTTCTAGTAAATTTTGATTAAGGTTCCTTAGGCAGGAGCTTTCTTTCTTTTCTTCGGTTAATTTCTCTTTGAGACCTTGATTTTCTTGTTCCAACTTTTGAAAACATTGTTTCTTCTCCTTAGACTTCATGATTTTTGCAAGCAGTTTCTGATTATGATTTCTTAGGCAAGAAATCTCTTCGTCTTTTTCAATGATGATCTTGTCACTTTCTTTATGTCGATCTTGCAACTTTTGTATCGACTTTTGGTTATCTTGAAGGATCATCTCTGATATGTCCTTCAGGTCTTCTAATGATGGAGTTTCTGAAATTGACTTCATTGTAATGTCATGTAATGTGATTTTCTTCTTCTTATAAGAAAATGTCAAAAACTTTCTCCTTGTGTTGAAAACAAAGGTACCCAATATATCTACCCAAGTTGACCCTAGAATTATATCAACATTGTCTTGATACATTGATACCACATTGAATAGACCTACGAAATTGTAATCACCAATAAATAGTTGTAGGTTATTAATTTTGTATTTCTCGTCGAAAAGACACGTCATTTTCAATTATATTTGGTTCTAAAATCATTAATTGGTTTGCGAGGTCAACATTAATGTGATTTTTCCTAGCGGTCGGGCAAATAACGATGTTGATATTCCTTCCTTGAATAATCCCATTAACTTTTAATAAGGGATCCGCATATTTTTTATAAGTATGGGGGAATCTTCCTCCTTCCATTTTGGAATTGTCATTTTTATAAATTGAATTGAACTTGATTATTTTTTTATTTTTATTTTTATCACTTAATCTTAAAAATATCCTTTTAATAATTATAAGGCTTAAGCTCCTTGACTTGATAGATATCTTTCTCTAATATTCCTTAATGATACGATACTCCTTTTATGTACTTTCAAAGGCACTTTTCGTTAACTTAGTAACTCTTTCTTTCATTTCTTTTTATTCACTTTAACTTTTTGAAATATCACTTTATCCTTGTACTTTTAAATATTATTTAATACCTTTTTTTTTTCTTCTTTTTGTCTTTTTGTGAATATCTCTAATTCCACAATTTAAATAAACAAATGAAGCTTACCTTGCAACTTTCCAATATAACTCTTTTAATAATCTTTTCATAAAGTTGAACTTCGGGGTGGAAAATAAAAGAGTTAATATACTTCCACCGTATGCTTTTTCCTTTGTATCTTTTTTTTATAATATAATATTTTTTATGATATATAATACCTTTTCGAAATATCACTTTATCCTTTTACTTTTAAATATTATTTAATACATTTTTGTCATTTTTGTCTTTATGTGGATAACTTTAAACCTCCAACTTTATAACTCCTCAAAAAGTGTATTATATTTTATGCTTTTTATTTCCTTGTACTTAAATGTAAAATAATTTAATATTATCTCACACTTTTAAAAGATTCCTTACTAAATACTCATTTATCTTTAAACAATTTTGTTCAAGTATATTCCCCAATTTTCGTTTATGTATAACCAATGTTGTAAAGAAAAAGACACAGCGTGAGGTATTGGATAATTAATCCTTGAATAAAACCCTTTAAACAATGTATTAATGTATTACGTTTTAGTATAGGATAGGCACGAATTTTCCTCAAATGTCACGATCTATTAAATGGTGGGATTTGATTAAGTATGAAGTGTTGGTGCTGGGAGATGGAGCGTTGGCGAACCAGGCAACCCTAGAACCAGGGAACCTTAGAACGGAGATGGCGAACCAGGCAACCTTATGGACGATACAGGGCCCCAGATCGAACCGTAGTCCACCTCATTTCCTCCATTGAACCTACCCGACTGGGATTCGTTGTACTCCTCTTGCTCGAAGTCTACTCGCCTTATTGAGTAAGTCGTATCTTGTCTGCTTTGTTTTTTGTCTTCCATCGAACCGTATCTCCCAGTTCTTCCTTCTGCCTTCTAGTTCTGATAGGGACTGATCTCTATACACCTCTGTATTGGCTTGAGCCGTCCTGACTACTTCGCCTCTACAGCACGTCCTGATTTTTAGATAACCTCCGCACCGACCCGCTTTATCCTACTCTTTGTGATCAAGTGGGCCTGCAGCGGTATCCAGTTCTTTTTAAAATGGACTCTCTGACCAATGCACTTTTGAATCCAACTGACGAACTCATCTGGAAACAGGTTGGATTTTTCGAGCAAGTTGACTCTCTGGAAAGAAGGAATCCGACCCTCCCCCCCAAGCCTTTATCAAACTGCCATTCCACTCCCTTTGTTGTTCCAGCTGTGTCAGACACACCTCCACTGACAAGTGCTCCTCTCCTGAGACCATCTCCTTCAGCCTCCGACAGGACCCTCCCAAACCTTTCTAGCAGCTTTTCCTTGTCGGATGTTCATAGAATCCCTCCAACCTCTCACCGAGTGGCTTCCTTTGGTCGCAAGGAATGGAAGTCAAATAGGAGAACCAAGCGTCTGGTACTAGGCGACGGAGTGGGCTTAGAGGACCTCTGTAAGATGTCTATATGTGCCCTGGTAGGTCGCATATCCTACAAATCTCTGAACCCACAACCTCTCGAGGACTGGTTAAAGTCTGAGTGGATTCCACTCTTAGGCTACTGCCCGGAAGTCCTGTACCTTAAAAAAGGATGGCTCGGCTTCCTCTGCAGAGCCCCTGAAGATGCCTCTCTGTTATTATCTACTTCTTGGGTCTTTGGGGGAAGTAGCCTCATGCTTAAGCGCTGGCGAATGGCTTTCAACCCGGACTCTGACTACTTTCAGTTCAGACATCTTTGGGTGCTTCTTCCGGGTCTTCCACTCCATTTTTGGAATAAAGAAGCTATCAGAGCTATAGGTGACTCATTGGGAAAGTTCATTGCCTTCGACTCTTCTTCTCTTACGGGCACCTCGAGGAAGACGGGCAGGGTACTGGTTGAGATAGACATAACTGCTGGACTGGCAGAAAATCTGGAGATCGAATGGAGAGGTCGGAAGACACTACAGACTCTGTATTATCTCGGCATTCCTTTCCGCTGCAACAACTGCCGAGAAACTGGCCACCTCTGCAGAACCTGCCCGGGTAAGTCCTGGACCAAATCTTCCGAGGAAGCCAACCTGCATCTAAACCCTCCGGAATATTTGGACGCTGACCCTTCTCTAGAGTTCTTGGTTCCACCCCCTGACCCACCTTCCCCTCCCTTACCTGGACAACCTGAACCTCTGACGACTAAAATCTTTCATCTTTGTCCTTCTCTCTTTAACTCTCTCACTGCAGACGAAAGGGAAACCATTAACCACTCTCAATGGCTCTCTACCCCTCTTCCTAAATCCTCCTCTCCCAAAATAGAGAAGCCACAGCCATCCTCCTCACTGAACACATCGCTCGATTCCTCCCTTCGCCCAACCCTCGAATCCACACTCCCCACTACCCACCCACCCCCTCTGCAACCTCTTATATCTTCCCAAACCCATAACACTGACCCGTTAGATTCCCAAGCAGCACTTCCGGGCTTTATTCAGCCGATCGAAAGCGAGGAATCTATGTTGGCAGCGATGAGCTCTACGACCCCTCCACAGTTTATTCCGGACTCCGCTTCACAGTTACAAATTTTTCGGGGAAACGAACTTATCCCACCTTCTACGGCTGCGGGTACTTCTTCTACTCAACAATCAACAAAAGATCCAAAAAAAATTGCATGGTCGCGAGGATTGGGCGTAGAGCTATCCCCTCTCCAAACTAGAAGCTCCAAAAAAAAGAAGGAAGTGAAAAACACCCAACAGACGACACCTACCGACCCTGCACTAAATGGAAAGGCCCTTAGAGCGTTGAAGGCCATAGCTCGTTCCAAATGATTGTGATCTCTTTAAATTTATGAGGAATCGGAGGCATCCTCAAGATTGCCTCCTTCCGTAAACTGCTCGAGCACACTAATCCGAACGTCATCCTCCTCCAAGAGACTCTCTCATCAGAACAAAAGTCCAGAGCATTCTTGCACTCCTTTCGCTCTTCTTGGGTCACAGCAGTCGTTAACTCCATCGGCAACTCTGGTGGCTTGTTGGTGGCATGGGATCCTGGCTACTTTGACTTGGTACCCTTCCTCACCTGTGGAGGCATATTGTTGATTGGTCATTGCTTAGCTACCAATCAAGAGATAGCGTTCTTAAACGTTTACGGCCCCTGTCAGGACAGATTGCATTTCTGGACACTTCTTGCAAACAGTGGTATCATGTCCATCCCCAACCTCATTCTTGGAGGGGACTTAAACATCACGCTCTCTGCAGATGAACATTGGGGAGGAGCTTCCACGCCCGGTCCAGGAGAAGCTTTTTACAGAGACCTCTTCTTGTCCAAGAATCTCATCGATGTTTTGCCGACCAGAATTGTCCCCACTTGGCGTAATGGGAGATCCGGGAACGAGGCCATTGCCAGGCGACTCGATCGCTTCTTAATTTTTGATAGCTACTTGTCATCCTCAGCCTTCCCAACCTCGTGGGTGGAGCTTCCTTTTTTCTCTGACCATGCGCCCATTCTCCTAAAGATGAACCTTCCCCTCCAGCATATCGCTTTCCCCTACAAGTTCAACCACCATTGGTTATCTTCTGCTAACTATTTTGATCTGGTCCATTTTGTCTGGACAGACCCATGCTTCCAAAATGAAAGTAACCCTCAGCTGAGAATTTATTGGAAACTAAAGGTTTTAAAAGCTCGTACAAAGTCCTGGAGTATACTCAAGAAGAAATCGGAGGCGGCCCTCCTAATTAATTTGGAATCAGAGATTAATAATCTCATTCTTCTATCAACCACAGCAGCCCTGTCATTGGAGGACTCTGATTCCTTAAAGGCGCTAGAGAGGAGCAGAGACCACATTCTGAGGGAAGAGGAAAAGTCCTGAAGACTCCGCAGTCGAGCGACCTGGCTTAAATGGGGAGACTCCAATACAAAAAAAAATCATAATCTAGCAAGTTTCAACAGAAACAAAAAACAAATCTGGTCTATACAAAGCGATTGTGGTGAGACTCGTCGAGGCCAAGAGGCAATCAAAGCGAAGGCTGTCACATATTTCGAGCAGCTTTTCAAAGACAACAGGAATCATATTCTTCATGAGAAAGTTTCTACAGCCAGACTTTATCCAAAACTGGTTACAGCCACTGAAGCATCCGACCTCTTTAAGCCAGTCACCCTTCCGGAGCTAAAGGATATATTGATACATTTCAAAAAGGAGAGAAGTCCAAGGCCGAACGGCTGGACGACAGAGTTCTTCTCCTACTTTTTTGATCTAGTTGGATCGGATCTCTTACAGATGGTTGAAGACACTCGCATCAAAGGCAAGATCTCAAAAAGTCTTAACTCCACCTTCCTGGTATTGATCCCCAAAGAAAACAATTCAGTCTCTTTCAACGACTACA
>ML793604.1:4550-26660 GCA_009831015.1 Picea engelmannii
GTATGTTGTACAGATGATGATTTCATTAGTACTAATGATGACATTAGCAGTACAGATCATGAGGGTTTTGCACACCTAGGAAAAGAGGGGTCCCCACAGGTTGAACTAGGTTCATCCACAAGGCCTCGCTAGACACCCCGCAGGCATCCCACGAGGACCCCTGTGAATCGGGGTTTTGCAACAGCTTGTTGTTTTATGTCCAGGAAGGAGTTTTAAGCAATAGAAGGATCGGCCATAGAGAAAATTTCACCTGAGCAGAGCAGAGGAAGGATTGAAGAGCCTTGGGTTCCATATCTTGGCATCATTATAGGCTCAATTGTGTTGTTTTTGTAGTGGTTTGTGATGCTTCTTGCAAGCCATTAGATTGTGTTCTTAGTATTAGTCTGCAATTTTTATTACAACCCTTAGTTACCAGCATATTTATATTTGTGGAAATTCCATCCATAATAACATGTCATTGTTATCTGCTCAATTATCTATGTAATGGATACATGATCTATGTTTAAGCTACTATTTTGCACTTCCAACAAATTGTTTGATAAAATAACACAAAGAAGAATACTAATATTGGGTAGTACACATATAGTTCCCATCTATCATAGGTGGGAACACCATATTTCATGAGGAATACCCTAATTCCTTTACCTAAAGCATCACATTCCAAGATAAAAGTCTTTGTGAAGTCGGGAAGGGATAGGACCAGAGTCGTCTTGATCTGGATTTTATGAGAAAAATGAAATGAATACAGATTATTAAAATATGCTTTAAACGGAATAATAGAGATACAGTAAAACTAGTTTTCTATTCAATAAGGAAATAAATTGAAACTATAAAATGTAGCGGAAAACAAGCTTGTTGAAATGGTGGTGCCTTATCTCTGAGAAGAGATGTGACAGATGCACTCATTCACAATAATATGATTAAAATCAGGATCTGAAGGCCTTTTTTACCATAAACAGGAATGTCAAAATACATAGACATCCAAAAACCTAACCTTAGGAGATGAAGCGCCAAAAGTCATGTGGGCCTTGTCTGGGTAAGTTAGTACATCAACTTCCCAGGGTCATAACTTTTGCATACGATATCTATTTTAGGTGCACGATATCTCGTTGGAAAGGTATCATAGAGGAGATTCATTTTGGGGGCTCAGTGAGAGCCCTAGGCTATCATTGAGAAGCTCAATCCAAAAAAACTTTCATTTAGGATCTCAAAATGGCCCCGAAAGTTAAAAACTGTTAAAAATAGTAAATTACCAAAATTGTCAAAAAATTGTTTTGAGTGAGTTGGAAATGGTGGGTGGACACCGATATCCACCTGGATCAATCCTCCCAACTTAGGAATAAATGGTATCCATTGTGTTGATTTCCCCCATTAGATGAGGAAATTTCTGGCCCCGGGTGAGCCACTTGCCTTGGTGTAGGAGTTTCCCTGCTTTGACAACTCAATAAAGATGGATCCTTTACTCTCGAGTGACATTGATATGTGTGTCAAAAATATTATCATTGGATTCATGTTGCATGTAATCAGGGTTGATCTTTGTTGGTGTCAATTTCTCTGCTATCTCTGAGGTATCCAATAATGGTGGGAAATATGGTTGAAGGAGATCCATGTTGAAGACTGGGTGTAGGCCAAGGAAAGGGGGAATGTTGAGCTCAAAATAATTGACACCCACAACCTTGGTGATGGTGTACGACCCATAACAGAGTGGGAAAAGCTTTATATGGGGCCCTATAAGGTGTTCTTTCTGCAATTGCAACCAAACTTTGTCTCCCACCTGAAACTTATGTGACACCCAATGTTGATCATGGTGTTTCTTGTACTTAGAATTAGACTTATGTAGAATATCCTGAACATATTGGCGGATGTGTTGGATCCGCTCAATGAACCGGGTGACTTTGTTAGATTCTGGTGGAGCAGGGGACCAGTCGATCGAGGTGGTCACCAGGGGTAGTGCAACATCCATGGGGCCTAATGGTTGGAATCCCAACCCCACCTAAAATGGGTTGTGTCTAGTTGAGCTATGCAGGGCTTGATTGTAGCTATGCTATACATAGGGAAGACTCTCATCCCATGTGCGGGAGTGTTTTGAATTATACATGCGTAGGATATGTACGATCATCGAATTGATGACCTCATTTTGGCCATCTCTCTGGGGGTGGAAGGCAGTGGATTTGGTGATCTTGGTATCTAGCAGTGACTAGAGTCTCGACCAAAATGTGTTGAGGAACCAACTTTCATGGTCTGAGATAATGGATTTTGGGATCCCAAAATGTACCCATACTCATTCAAATAAGATCTTTTCAATGGCTTTTGTTGTGATGTTCTTCTTACAAGCTACTCGAATCGCCATCTTGGAAAAGCAATCAACAACCACAAAAACACATTCATTTCCCCTCTTGGTGGATGGGAAGCCCGACATGTAGTCCATTGAGATGGGTTCCCATGGCCTGTCAGTATTAGGCATAGGCGTATACTTGCACATATTGTGCAAGACGTGATATACTTGTTGACATCCTATTGAAGTTTTGGCTAGTAGAAATGTTTCTCTAGCACTGCCACTGTATTTTTGATGCCATAATGTCCTGCCACCCAACTGTAGTGAGATTCCCAAATCATATTCGTGTGCTCTCTTGATGGAACACGGAGATGGCCTAGACGGTACAACAACCCTTCTTGAAGATGTAAATTAGAAACTACTGAGTTGGCGCCCAACATTTGGTAGGTGGTGGAGAAGTCAGGGTCTGTCTCGTAGAGGTGGGGCCATCCAGAGGTCACGTGACCACAGGATTCTAGCACCGTGGTGAGTTTCATGGCTGGAGGTCAACTACGGAAATCAATAACTTAGTTGGTACTTCCTATTTTATACTTGATGTTGAGGTGGAACTAATGTAATTATGTGGACCACTTCTGATGGTGATCATTATGCAATTTTTCTTGGGTCTACATGAACTGTAGTGGCTTGTGATCAGTGTGGATGATTGTCTCCTTCACAAGAATGTGATGTCTCCATTAGTGGTAGGCATGCACAATGGCGTACATTTCTTTGTCATAAGTAGGGTACTTACAGACATCATCTCATAGTATCTCACTATGATATTCCACGGGGTGGTTGTGTTGAGTGAGAACGATTCCCACAACATAGTCTAAAGAATATGTCTCAATATCAAAGGGATGTTGCAGGTCCAATATTGAAAGTACTGGGGATGAGCACAAACGCTTATTCAAGTCATTGAAGGATTGTTGTTGGGACAGGCCCCACACAAATTTTTCCTTACCGCCACCCTTGGTTACTTGGTTGAGGGCCCATGCGATATGAGAGAATCCCAACACGAACCTATGATATAAATTCGCGACGCCTAATAATCTCTGAAGTTCAGTCAGTGTGGTTGGGGCTTGCTAGTCACGGATGACATGAATATTTGTTGGATCCACATGCACACCATGTTGATCAATGATGTATCCTAAGTAATGGACCATGTCCATGCTGAAGGATCATTTTTCCAATTTTTCATATAGTTTGTGTTGTCACAGGGTGTGCAGAACCTATTGAATATGTTGTAAGTGTTCCACCCATGTCTTGTTGTATATGAGGATGGCATCCAGATACACCACTACAAAAGTATTGGTAAAAGTTCATAGGATATTGTCCATCATCCTCATAAAAGTTGTTGGAGCATTTGTCAAACCAAAGGGCATGACCAACCATTCAAAAAGACCTTATTTTGACTTGAAGGTGGTCTTCCATACATCTATTTGTTCTATTGGGACCTAGTGGTAGCCAAACTTCAGATCAATCTTACTAAATTATTTGGACCCCGTGAGATGATCAAGGAGGTCAGCAATTAAGGGAATTGGGTACTGGTTTTGGACTTTGATTTTATTTAGGGCTTGGTAATCAATGTAGAGTTGTCAGATCCCGTCTTTCTTCTGCACCAACACGATTAGGATCCCACAAGGAGATGAGCTGGGATGTATGTGCCCCTTGTTGAGAAGTTCTTTTATCTACCTCTTGACCTCCTCATTTTCTAACAGAGAGTGGTGGTATATTATCCCATTGGGTAGCTGTGTGCCTGGGGTCATATCGATGGGATGCTTGACCTAGTAGTGCAGAGATACCCCAGTAGGAGAGGAGAAGATATATGAGTATTATTCCATGACCTTATCCACTTGCTTCTGTTGTGTGGAGAGATCGGCCATGGAGGCCCAGGATGTGGCTGTGATCTTTCTCTCACTCTGAGAGAGAATCACAAAGAAGAAAAATTTCCTGGTCTCAAAGATGACCTACCTGCATTGCTTGGCAGAGATCAAGGAAATAGCACTAGGAGGGACTGCCTCGAGTATCCTATACAATTTCCTATTCAAAGTAATAATAACACTACGAGGCCTAGACTCATATATAGAATGATGTGTCCATAAATAAGGTTGGCCCAAAAGAACATTACAAACTTCGAGAGGAGATACATCACACAATACGTCGTCTATGAAGGACTTGATGTCATATGACAGTCGATACTGTTGGTTGACGCAGATATCACTTCCTTGGCGGAGCCATCCAACGGTGTAGGGTATGTGGGTGTGGCATTTTGGAAATTCCATCCGCTTGATGACCTCTGCTGAGATGAGGTTATTCTGGATACCACTATCAACAATGAAGTGTAGTGGGGTGCCTTTTACCCACATATGTGAATCGAAGAGGCACTCGCCTTCTTCAAGCTCATTTGGTTCACCAGGTTGGAGCTTGGTGGTAGAAATGGTGGCATTGGATTCTGCATCAATGATCTAGGTTTAGAGGCTTTCACTTTGGCCACCGGAGACTGATTTGATTAGTAGCCAACAGTGTTATTCCAAGGGATTTTATGGAAGTCACACCACTTCCCGGTATCTTTATTTGTATTTTTGGTGTCCTTCTTTTCTTGTGGATTGGACTGGTTTTCCTGATACTTTCCATATTTGCTTTGTCCTTTGTTATGTGGGTTTGAGCTGCCCCTTCCTAGATTTTGTTGTGAGGGGTTCCCAGGCCCAAATCGACATGTATTTTGTTTGAGCTTCTACTCGATTTTGATGAAATATCACTAGGTCGCGCCCAAGGACGAGATGTCTAGAAATTCCATTTTTGTCTATATGTCTCTATGCAGAGCACCGCAATACTTGAGAATCATATTTTTCTCTGAATCTTTGATACCCAGCTTGGTGCGCAAGGTATGGAAGATATTTGTGAACTCTAGCACTTCTTGGTCTCTTTCTTGTTGCAGTGTGGTCCATTTTGTATGCAATTCATCATAACTTCTGAAATGGTAGTAATGTTCCTTAATAGCATCCCTAAAGGATTCTAAGGTGGCCATGACTATAACTAATGAGGGTTCCTTTTTTTCCTTTTACTCACAGAAATGTTCCCACCAATATTTGACATGGGGAACAACTTTGGGGACTGCAAAAGTAATATTTTCTCTATTTGAAAATTTATGGACAGAAAAATACCCTTCTAGTATATTCAACCACTTGTCTACATCATCTACGTCTATATAACCTTCAAATATAGGAATATCGAAGTTTATTTGTACCTTGAATGGGGCGGCACCTCCACTCGAGGAAGATGCATCGCCTATTGGTAGTCACCGAAGGATTTGCGCGAAACTATCCATCGTCTCATTCCTCTGTTGCATGAGGGCTTCCTCAAGAAAAATTTTGAAAGGATCTTCTGACCTGTCATATTTATTTTCTCCTACCATGAGAGGTCGCTTGGGCATGCGAGATCTTTTGTCCTCAAGAGAAACAAGCTCGAGACCCAATTCTTTGTAACCTGGCCTCGTTGGGGACATGCATTAAGATGACAAAGAGAAGACCGCTCTGATACCACTGATCTAGATTTTATGAGTAGAATGAAATGAATACATATTATTAAAATATGCTTAACACAAAATAATAGAGATATAGTAAAACTGGTTTTCTATTCAATAAGGAAATAAGTTGACACTATAAAATGCAGCGAAAAACAATCTTGTTGGAATGGTGGTGGGTTATCTCTGAGAAGAGATGTGACGGTTGCGCTCATTCACAAGAAGATGATTAAAATCAGGCTCTGAAGGCCCTTTTTACAATAAACATGAATGTCAAAAAACACTATACATCCAAAAACCTAACCCTAGGAGATGAAGCACCAAAATTCATGTGGGCCCCGTTTGGGTAAGTTATTACATCAACTTCCTCGTGTCGTAAATTTTTCATACGATCTCCGTTTTAGGTGAACGATAGCACATTGGAAAGGTATCATTGAGGAGATTCATTTTAGGGGATCAATCAAAGACTTTAACTATTATTTAGAATCTCTTCCCCAAAAAACCTTCATTTAGGCCCTCAAAACGGTCCCGAAAGTTAAAAATTGCTAAAGACTGCTAAAAATTGTCAAAAAATTGTTTTGAGTTAGTTGGAAAAGGTGGGTGGCCACCGATATCCACTTGGATCATGTGAAAATAGACTCTTTCAAGGCATGTGTTATAACCCTGTGTTTTATAGGATCACCTGGTGATTAGATTCTCTTCCTCTAGTTGTATTGCATTGTGAATAATGTTTTATTCTACAAATGAAAAGAAAGAAAAGAAAGAAAAAGAAAAGAAAAAAATAAAGAGAGGGTATAAAAAATAAAAGACAAAAAGATAAAACCCCATGAAATAAATTTGGTTTGATTCATACTATCTAACCATGATCAAACCCTTTAAATTTATGTTGATGGGATAGTGAATAAATTTGGCCAAACAGACTAATATTTGCCAAATTAGATAGGTTAGTGAAAATGTTTGTCCAAACAGTATAAACTTGGCCAAATATCTTAGGTTAGAGTAATTATTGACCCCACAGTTTAAACTAGGTTAATGTGTTAGGTAATTAGATTAGGAACTAGGTTAGCATGTTTTATTTCAATAAAACTTTGCAAAAGGTTTATTAAATAGCTTTTATTTGAATTAAATTGATGTGTTTTTGACCCCTTGGTGAAAAACATTAAGAAAGGGGAGCTAGCACTACCCACAATATCCATTTTATCCTAAGTTCTATCGAGATTTGACATTTTGTCACTTTGTGGCTAAAGGGCACACAGATCTTAGCGGTTGATTAAGGCACTCACAGATCAACGACCAGTAATGAATATCATACCCCCCCCACCCAACCTTTATGCCTTTAACAGTGGGGGGGGGGGGAGTCTAGGAGAGCGTTTTTCCCAGCGCGGGCCCCTGCAACATGTCAATTCCAGATCTTACCAGACCCCCCCCTCTCATTTATGCTTATCTCCTACCCCCCCTCCGGGGAAACCGCCTAACCGCTCATCTGATACAGCCCACCTCACTATGCGATCATACCCCACTACCCTATCATACTTCACACTCATTATACCTATTATCCATTTACTACCCACAACGTCACACTCATGTACCCGTTGGTCAATCAATGTTATCCCCCGTGACCGTTACTCATCCAACTCACCACCCGTTCCATAACAGACACCCCCCTACACCACTTAACTCCATTTTTTCACCATTCCCACACTATTCATTGATCCAGACATAGTCGTTTCCTATTTGCAAGCTAACCACCACTAGGCACACCATTGACAAGTTCCATTAAACCAGGTAATCATAGTCAACATCATTTTCCATCTTCAGATCTTCGTTTAATTATGGCGCCCAAATCTAAATCCACTGAAACATAACAAAAAAAATTCTTCCTCCTCCCGTCGACCTGTATCATGTTCCCCTGGATGATAAATATTACCGAGTTGCAGAGCCAAAGTGTGAATTCGATTTCTTCAAATTACATTTCTGGCTTAAAGATATTTTCCTTGACCAGAGTAACGATATCGGACTCTGGGAGTCTAATCTTCCACTTTATATGTTTCCCCAGACCTATCACTTCCCTGAGTTCGCCCTAAAGTGTCAATCCCATTACCTTCCCGACCAAAGGGCCATCATGTCTTATGGAAAAACTCTGTTCACCATCACCCCCGAAACAATAAGCGAAATGTTGCAAATACCTAGAATTGATTCTGCCAACCCTTTCTCCATTGAAGTTCTGACTGGACTCTATCAGAAACTTTCCTTTCCTCAAAGATCCTAGATATTTGAAATCTTCTTACCAAAGTACACACGTTTTCCTAAAAAGAACCCTCCCTATCCTTCTTATATTTTCTCATTCAGAGCCAACCAAGTCATCTCCACCCTATGTTGCATGTTAGGATATTATTCTGATGAATGGGTAGATGAACCCATTTTTATTTTTTTGTCCATTTTCTCCACAGAATAAAATGCTACAACTCAATTTGATTACAGTCAGTTTGTAGATGACATTATACATGAACAAAATTTCAAGTTCTCCACAGAGGGTGTTCAGGTACTCCTCAGTGCTAGTGTACCTGTTCCTTCTCTTCCAATAAGACAGATTATCTTGTGCCTTTCAAAAATTGGATCAAAATGGGAACCCTCAACTAGTGACTTTATGGACGTCACTAATGAGGAAGAACTCATCCGAGTTCAGCTTCAAACACTTCATCGATTAGTTTTACCATCTAGTGGTGTGCATGCTCAGTAGCAAAATGGAACCAAGGATAAATGAAGAGGTCCAGAAAATTATTCGCCTATCAGATTTAGCTAAAACAGGGGACTGATACCTTTATCAGAACCATATCGAGATCAGAGTTTATGGGTGTAAATTACATGCATACAAGATGCCAAAGTACCTTCCTGTCAAAATTGTTTCCTTGGAATACATCATACAAATGATCAACTTTGATGACATCCACTTTATGTCATTCAAGAAGAAGGAGCAGCTCAAGATCAAGAGCCAAATTGGTTCTTTCATATGTAACAATAGAGCTGCAAGAGAAGAAGCCAAAAATCTCTTGAAAGAAATGAACTTCGTTCTAAGTTTCCCATGGAATTATGACCCCTTTGGCATCATATTGAAAACCAGTCTCAAACAAAATACTTCTCCTTATGCTCACATGCCAAAGCTTGAGATTGAAAAGTTCATGAATCAAACAGATTGACAAGAAAATAATTTTCTGGACACAGAACAACAGCCTTCACCTACCAACATTTCACATACTAGCACTCCTCAATTACATGCAGAAAACAGAGCCAAGAAATAATTTTCACCTTCAGTCACTAAAGCGGAAGCTGAGGATTTCCAAGTGTACAGAAAAGGGACTAAAACCGGCCACACACCAGACCAGTTTAGAGAAGGAGAAACATACTCCACTATTGTCATGGAGTGACCACATTCCTCAGATTTCTCGGGCAGTCATCATATTGTGTCTACATCCTCATCCAAGAAGAAAACAAACACTACATTGTCAGTTGAGTCCATGAAAGAGCCAACAGGATCAAACATTTTTTACAAATACAAGATGATCAAGCAGAAGAATGTACTTTTGAACAACAACACATATGCCCAGTTTTGGAAGAAGACATCCACAACTCAACACATATTATTATATTCCTTTGACACAGAGAAGGTAAGGATGCACATGGAATTATTACAAGCACAGGTCCCTCATCCCAAGACAACTTCTGATTACAAGAAAGCACCATTTGATTTTGATGTGAAAGAGGTTCACCCAGCACATCAAATGGACATGCATAGGCAAATAGGGGAGATGATATTCTCCACCTTGACAAATACATCCTTGACTGTTGCAAAGTTGCAGGTGTCTTTAAACAATGTCCAGTCTCAGTTGAATATGGAAAATATATCTTCTCTAGCCAAAGATAATAATATCAAATTCCTAGAGGAGATGGTAATGAATATCGGCTATGATCCATCCAATGCCAAAGCAGTCGAGGAATTACTGAAGAAGAAAAATGATGGCATAGCATCTCTGAGGAAACAATTGAAACTTCCAGCCACAGAAGATTCAAAAGCAAAGGAAATGGATGAAAGTGAAGGCCACAAAGATGAGATGCTAAAATTAATAATGGAGAAGAACACATAGATAAAATACATGGAAGTTGATTTAGACAAACTGGTTAAAGAGAAAGAGAAGACTGTGCAAATGACTTTCATACCACTATAGACAATTCCTCTCACAAGAGTTAGTGCAGCAGTAGCCAGAACAACAAAAATTCCATCATCCATTCAAGTGAAGGCTCCATATGCTTCTGAGAAATTGGTGGAATCCATGGAGGATATGTCCCTTCAAGGGGAAGAAATCATAAATTTGAAAGAACAGGTTAAAATCCCCCAGGACCTGAAGTCCATGTTCCAGTCCAGCTACAACACAAAAATGCATAAATCACAAAGAATCAGTCAAGAATTACAGAAACTACAGAAGGAGTCTTTCATGGCTAAGATTTTGTTTGAGGCTAAGGAAAACATCTGGATGGACATCAGCAAGTCAATGGCAGAGATATGGTCATTCATAGAAATTGTTTTTGAACAAATTGAACTAGTACATAAGGCCAGACAAGAAATTGAAAAGATAAATGAATAACGAGAGGAGAAACATACAGAGGCCACATATCTCATAAGGTTCCTAAAATCCAATACCAAGAAGGAGTTAGAGGCATTGGAAATTGAAGACAGGACATGGACTATCCTAGAGGTCAAGAAGGTCCTGACCAATAAAGGATTGATGTTGCAACTAGAGGAAAAGGCTCATATAATGGACATTGGAGTGAAGATATTTTTTATCAAGGTTGACACATTGCACAAGAAGGGACTTCCAGGGCTACTAGTGATAAATGATAATCTCATTACTTTGTCAGACTACAAATAGAAGATCAGCATCGTGGCAAAGGATGGATCAAAATTTGTAGGTATACAAGGAAGCATTATTGGCAAGGCTTTCTTAGAAACATTATAGTTGGACCTGAGCATCCAACATGAGATAAAGTATATTTTTATTGAAAAGCCTACTTTTTCCAAGTACAGTGAGATGGATGAAATATACATAAAGTTACTCAAGGTTTCTATCTCCAGACAAAAGAGATGGGAAGACCTATGTTCTTTACTTGAGTAAAAGTGATGTGGATCTCCGATTCAGCATGAAGAAGACAGTCAAGTCAAAGTGATGAATCATCAAATACTTCTCCCATAATCAACACCAAGGATTCGAATAGATAATCAACATTCCTATTATTTTGTAATTTGTAATCTATTTAGTTAGATTTTTCCTCCACAATATCCTAGTCATTAATGACAAGATCAGATGTAACTGTTGTATAAATACTTCTCACGTCAAAGTATTGAGGGTTGATTTTTTCACCCAAGGAGCTATTGTGTAATCGTTTTCAAAAGGATCGACCAGTAATTAAAAGGCTAATTTCACAGGATTCTTGAATTTGAACATTGGTGATGTTTATCTTTCTCTGTGATCATTATGTTTTCAGTTTCTAATCTTTTAAAGGAAGTTAATGAAAAAGATTTGTCCAATGCACTATGTTCCTGGTATTTTGGCGATCTACATGTTACTCATCTAATATTAAGTAAAGAAATTCTTAACTTCTTCATTGCTTGGTTGACTTTCTCACTTGTTATATCTTTTTCATCCCACTAAATTCTAATAGATCCAACGATCTCACTATCTTGCCCTCTAAAGGAACCTTATAAAAATTGTATCTGATCCTAATCTTTAATACATACCCCATAGCCCAATGGAAGTTTAATGCAATATTTCAGCCAATCTTTATAAGCAAACAAACAAACTCGGATTATTTCAACTAGCCTAATATCTAAAATGCAAATAGATCTAAATCATACAGAGAGATCCCTCTCTGAAACTACTAGGGATAGATCCCAGTTTCAAAAGTGGTTTTTGTAAGTTACCTCTATCAAATTATTTTTCCCCTGACAACCTCTGGGAATTACAGAGTGCTAACAGCGTGGAAGGATTGATCAACTGTTGGAGTCCAAGTGAAAACAATATTTTTAAGGAGAGCAGTGAGAGGTTGCAATTTTTCCATAATTATGAACAAACTAATGATAATGCCCTGTTAAACCCATAAAACAAAGAAAGATATTAAGAGTTTTAGGGTGAGGATAATCCTTCATAGTTTCAATTTTCTTAGGATCCACCCATACACCATCCCTGCCAACAATATGACCCAAGTAATCCACTTCTGAGGATCCAACGACACATTTAGATTGTTTGAGTAAAATTTGGAGCTAAGAGAGTAGATGAAGAAATTGATCCACATGTGCGAGATGGGTTGTCAAAGTTTTACTATAGATGAGAATATCATAAAATAAAACTAAGAAAAAATGATGGATAAAGGGATAAAAGACACGATTCATGAGACTATGGAAAGTGGAGGGAGCATTACACATGACAAAGAGCATTACCAAGAATTCATAGTGACCCTGATGAGTTATAAATGTAGTGTTGGGAATGTCTTTCTCTTTCATATGTATATAGTGGTAGCCAAAATGAAGATCAAGTTTAGTAAAGTATTGAGCCCCACTCAATTCATCCAATAGATAATCAATGACAGGAATGGGAAATTTGTCTTTGATGGTGAGTTTTTTTAGGGCGTGAAAGTATGGAAACATGCACCAAGTTCCTTCTTTATTGAGTACCATGACTAGAGGAGAAGAATATGGGATGGTACTAGGATGAATAACACCCACATCAAGCAATTATTGAACAATTTTCTCAATTTCATTCTTTTGGGAAAATGGATGATGATAAGGGTGAACATTGGGAGGAATATTTCCTGGGACTAAAGGAATGGAACGATCATGAACACCACGAGAAGGGTGAATTCCATGAAGAATGGAAAAAACATCTTGGTGTTTGGAGAGGAGAGATTGGAGGTCATGATGCACAAATGGTGTCTCAACTTCTTGAATGGAATGGAGTTGGGAAATAATGAATGAATGACCTTTTTTAGGAGATTTTCCATTCGATGGGAACTATTGATCTTAGGGGATCTTGGTGTGATGCCTTGGATCTTATAATTTTGTCCCTCCTATTGGAATTGCATGGTTAATTAATTAAAATCCATGAGGATGGGGCTAAGAGTTCATAAACATTATTCACTAAGCATAATTTCATAAACACCCATGTTGATAGAAAACATATGAGTTTTCAGGTTGTACTGACCAATTTGGAGACACGTATTTTCACAACTCCCCCCAAATTTCATGGAACCTCCATTGGAAATTGTAACACCTTCATTTCCCTCAGTCTATAAATATAACTATTATCATGACAAAAACTATAGATGGGCCTTTTATATAACCATTGAAAGATAACGGGCCTTTGATTAATTTGGTAATGTGCATATTCAATTATTAATGGAACAAGAAAATGTTGAGGAACTACTGAAGGAGTTGCCTTCACGAGTTATGATTTCATGAGAGTAAAATGGTGAAATAGGTAGACCCTCACTGGTTGAAATGACTCTGCCAAGACAATACTCTACCAAAAAATAAAAGGAGCACAGACCCTGAACCATCCTCTTCCCATAATATTTATTACCAGTCAAGCTGGTGGTTGGGGAGTCCCTTCGGAAATCAATGAGAGGGATGGGAATAACCTCATCAGAAATATTATGATTCTACCTCGAGGTATGGGAAAAATAAATATAAAAAGGAGGGATAGAGGACATCAAGAGGGGGGGGAGCGGAGAGAGACAGATGGGCAAGAAGGGAAAATCCTGAACACTAGAGTGGAGAGTAAGAGAAATATCTCATTCAAGGAAAGGAAAAGTGCATAATTGATAGATACTTCCTAAAAAAGTGTTGAAAAACCAGTTATCCTCTCCTTGCATCATATATTGGCTTGGGGGTGGATGGTTATAGCAGTGAATTGTGCATATTTTCCTATGGTTGGGTGGAGAGTAGCACACCATTTGGTATTTTCCAATATCTCCCAAATTATATATACGTAATTTAGTTATCTCTATGCATTGAATTGGGTATGTGTATAGTTGAATACTTTTCATGGTGAGTTTTGGACATGAATACCTGATTGTAAATTTGTTGTGTATTTTTGGAGATAGTCTTGTATTTGAATGAAATATATCTTCTTGGAAATTTGGGTTTCCTTGAATACATATAGTCTCTATCTTAGTAAAACAAATATGGGTATTTTCCTGTAATAATCTTGTATAATGGGTGAATATGGAAGGGTACAAGTTTACAATATTTGTAGAGTATGTAAATGACTCAAATCCCCATTAAGTTTAGGTCGAGGGATGAACACATGACCCTTCTTATTGTACATGCTTTGGTGACCTTCTCTATTTATGAAAATGTATGCACCTGGGTAACGCAGTGTCAGAATCCCCGATGTAAATAAATATTTCAGGATAAGATGTAATGGAGGCATCCTGCATAGGAAATGGTTCTCCTGGGCCAAGGAGAGAGCTTTGGAAAAATAGTTAAGTCCTGGGAAGGACTCACAGAAACCTTCATGAATTTGATTGAATAAGTCTTGAACCAGACTGATAAGCTGGAGGAAAAATCTTGTTTTTCTTTGGAGGTTTGTGGCCATCGATTAGGTGTGATGGTCAGATCTGGACCTTTGGTCGAGGTAGGGGAATTATTGAATATCGTTCGTCAATCTAGCGAGATAATTTATCCTATCAATCCATTGTAGTACACTGTTAGGACTAAATTAAAGTCTTAGTGGGGATGCACTCCGAAGGAAAATCTGGACCGTTAATCGGAACCGGAGAAAGATCTGATCCTAGTCTTCCATCGCAGGGAACTATTCAGATTTGGTTGCAGTCCCAAAGGAAATCAGTAGTCCATGTGTCCGAGGAGGTGACAAGTGTCACCTAGGGATTGGCGGATGGGATGAAGGTGGATCCCATTAGGCAAAGAGGCCCCTTGGATCCTCATTTTCAAGTATGGTCATTAGATCCATCGAGGTTCATCCTCAAGAAATATAGGGCATAGATCTTCGACGTGTTTCCATTGGAGGTGAAAGGTGGGTGAGCTGGGAGGAAGCTTGAACATCAAAGACATAGGTATCAGTGACACAACGAGAACCATCGATTTGTTGTTGGGTGAGAGAATTATCCGTCATTGATCTTCCATGAAACTTGTTGTAATATCCCTTGACCAAATCCAATTTCAAATGTAATATAAATATACTTAAGATGGTGAGATGTTTTGACCTCATTTGGTAATGCACATCATGTGGCATAGTGCACACATGAACTACGCAGTAAAATGATGTAGTATACACATCGCGGGATACCGCCTGTAGTAACTAAGGTGTGTGCAGTATCGAGGACAATGAGCCTTGTGTATATGATATGTATTATAGGTTGGTGAGCCAGTTACTATAAGTTGGGATGCTTATGTTTTGGTATTAGGACGGAACGCCTAGATGTCAAGGGTCAATGCACCTACTTTGTACATGACTCATAATTAATATAAATACATCGCTACGCATAGACCGACCAAGATAAAAGAGATGGGGGACTAAACTTCACCAGTTAGGGAAAGGGAGGCCCAAGAGTTAAGGGAATATTATATTAATATTCCTAAAACATAAAGTATGGATAATTGTTTTATCCTAAGTCCTAAATTTGGAGAGAAGTGGACCAAAGTAACTTCTGATATGACAAGTGTCAAGTTGGGGACATGCATTCATATCATCGAGGACTTAGCTCATTTGGGGAATCTTTTCTGGGGGAAGAGAAATGTTTACCAACAACAGAGCCTGACCATCATCCTCACCATCACTTTCACGAAGAGTTCACAATGATTCATGTACACACTCAGTTATCCAGTCAATAATTCCATGACCATTTTCACTCACGCATTATGTTATCCTTAAGACATGCATTTCACCATTCTGGAACCTATTCCCATACCTCCTTTTGGTTGGTGTACCTGGTTATCTTGGAGCAGGATTGAAGAAGCAGGTTATCAAGCCTGTGAGCAATTCTCTGAGCGAGAGAATTGTTGGGGATTGATTCCGAAGGTGCTAAACTGCAGCTACGGCACTCTAAGAATTCTGGTCCAGCCTGTTGTTGAAGCCCTGGAAGGGAAGTGGGGCAGATGAGGGATTGTTGAGCAGAAAAGGGGCACACTTCATTGGGTGGGACAGGCATGTGGGGAATGAGAGGTTGTAGGTAGTTAGTTGAATGAGCACCTGAGACAAAGTCTTTCTTGTTGTCCTTGAGCCTTAGCCTAGATAGGATCCCTTTACCTTGGATGGAGTTCAGTCCCAACTTGGGGGTGACTCATTGTTGAGAGTTATGAATAGTGTAGTCTATGGTTGGGAGGTTCATGGATGGTCTGTGAGCAGTTGGTGACAGTGTTTCTAAGATAAGTACCAATTGTATGATAAAATGATATGTTGTTTTGTTATTTACATGCCTATGTTACGATTTTAGCATATATGTGATTATGATTGCTTATGTGCTTATGGTTAATTTCCTGTAAATGTTGCATATCTGTAGTTACTGTTATTTCCATATAAAAGTCGTATGTTACAGAAAGAAAATTGTTGTTTAACTTTAAATCTTCTGCAAGAATGTTGTATGTATATGTTCTAGCTACATGCAGTAAAAAGAATAAATATAGCTAGCTTAACTAAGTTGATTACTAAGAATGTTACCAACTGGTGTCAGAGCATGAGTGGCTTCTTTGGAGTGGTGCACTCCGGCCTGAGGTTGGCTGAAGGAACGTTACACTTGTTCTACATAGTAGTGTGGATGATGATGTCATAAATGACGAGACATGCCAACAAGTTAGCCAGAGTGTCCCTAGGACAACATGTATCATTTGTCAGTTGGTTGATGAGGGTGTGCCAAGGATATGTGTAGCCCTGGATAACAAGCAAGCAGAGTACCAGTCCCACATGATTGAAGTTGAAGGTATGATCAACAACCAAACCCTTGTTATTTTAATTGATTCAGGAGCTAGTCATAATTATATAGACCCTAAGATGGTGGAAAGTTTGAAATTTCCAAGAAGCAAGCATGGGAAATCCTAGTTGGTGCAACTGGCTATAGGAGCCAGAAGAAAAGTTAATGATATGGTTAAGTCATGCCTCATAGACATGAATGGACTGAACACCAAGGAGGATTTGAACATCTTGCCTTTAGGTTCCTATGACTATATAATTGGGATGGATTGGTTGGACCAACACCACACTCTCTTAGAATGTCACAACAAAGGATTTACTTTCCTAGATGAGGAAGGGAAACTAAGGAAGGTATAGAGAATTCCCAAGGTAGTAACCATTAGATAAATTTCAGCATTGCAACTGAAGAAATGTTAAAGGAAAGGATGCCAAATATTTGTGGCTCATTTGGAAGAGACACCTGAAGATAAGGTGCCAAATTTCAAAGATTATGAAGTACTGGAAGATTTTGAGGATGTGTTCAAGGAAGTACCCAGACTACCCCCAAGGAGAGACATTGATTTCTCTACAAATTTGATGCCTGAAGCAACACCAATATCAAAGACTCCTTACAGAATGAGTACACCAGAATTGAAGGAGTTGCAAATGTCGCTTGAAGAACTTCTGAAGAAGAGGTATATACGCCCAAGCATGTCACCTTGGGGTTCCCCAGTCTTGTTTGTGAAAAATAAGGATGGAACACTAAGGTTGTGCATTGACTTCAGACAGATGAATAAAGTGACTGTTAAGAACAAGTATCCTCTACCAAGGATTGATGAGCTCTTTGATCAATTGAAGGATTCAAAGATATTTTCAAAGATAGATCTCAGATTAGGATACCATCAGGTAAGAATTAAATAAGAAGATATTAGCAATACCGCCTTCAAGACAAGGTATGGTCATTATGAGTTCACAGTGGTACCATTTGGGTTGTCAAATGCACCAGTTGTTTTCATGTGCTTAATGAATGGTGTTTTTCGAGAGTATTTGGAAAATTTTGTCATTTTATTTTTGGATGACATTCTTATATATTCCAAGTCATAGGAAGAGCATGACCATGATTTGAGGATTGTGTTTCAAGTATTAAGGGAACGAGAGTTATATGCCAAATTGACCAAGTGCTTATTTTATAAGAAACAGATTCATTATTTGGGGCATATCATTTCAAAGGATGGGATAGCAATGGATCCTAAGAATATAGAGGCCATTAAAGAATGGTCATCACTGAAGAATGTGACAGAGGTGAGATCATTCATGGGTCTTGCAGGTTACTACAGAAAAATTATTGAAGGATTCTCAAAGATTTCACATCCAATCACTTCCTTGCAAGGGAAGGGGGTGAAGTTTTAGTGGACACTACATTGTGAAAGAAGTTTCCAACACTTGAAAAAATTATTGACAAGTGCTCCAATATTGAGGATCGTAGACCTAGAAGAAGACTTCATCATATACATCGATGCATGTAATGAGGGACTCGGTGGAGTCCTCAGTCAAAATGGGTTTGTCATATGTTACGAATCAAGGAAGTTGAAGGATCATGAAAGAAACTATGCCACTCACGATTTGGAGTTGGCAGCCATAGTACATGCCTTGAGGAAATGGAGACACTAACTCATGGGAAAGAGGTTTGAGCTAAGAACAGACCACAATGGTCTAAAATATTTATTTGATCAGCCAAATATAAATGCTAGACAAAGCAGATGGTTGGAATTTCTAAGCGAATATGATTTTGATATAAATCATATCAAAGGGAAGGAGAATAAAGTGGTTGATGCACTCTGTTATCACCCTATAAAATTAGGGGATCAACTGGTGACTGAGATATTATTTGTTCTAGTATTTTGATTGACAAATGATTTTTCATTCTGCAAATAATTTGAGGAAAAAGAAAAAGAAAAAAGGAAAAAGAAAAGAGGGCATAAAATAATTGAAAGAAAAGCCCCATGCAATAACAGTAGCTTGGCCATACCTTTCAAGCATGGCCAAGTTCTTTTTAAATTTGATGTTCATAGGTTAGTGAATAAATTTGACCAGACTGTCTAATCCTGGTCAGGTAGCCCCTAGGTTAGATTAGTGAATAAATCCGACCAGACTGTCTAATCCTGGTCAGCTAGCCTTTAGGTAGAGTAATTTCTTAACCCAACAGTCTAATCTGGGTTAATTGTCCTAGGAAGATAGGTTAGCGAGTAGGTAAGTTTCTTAATTTTCTTCACCACCCATGAAACCAGATTGATGAAAATGCTATGCCATGTCTCCATTGCCTTATTATAGTTTAGACGATGTCCCATGGTGGTGTTCCTTTGTAAAATTGAAGAAAAACCCATAAAATGGATTTTATCCTAAGTTTTCCCCAAGTGCATACGCTATTTACTCCTGATCTATGTTTCTTGCACTTATCAATGGCCTCAACCATGGCGCTGAGATCGACGGCTCACAGCACATTCCGGACCCCCCCCAACCATTCTGCTTTTAACCGGGGGGGGTCCGGAATCAGTAATAACATGGGCGCTCATCTGGACGGCTCAGGGAGAAGCGCTTAAATCTACGGTCCACAATGGATTCCGGACCCCCCCGACCATTCTACTTTTAACTGGGGGGGTCCATAATTGGTAATATCACGGGCGCACATCTCGACGGCCCAGAATAGAGAGTTTAAATCTACGGTCCACATTGGATTCTGGACCCCCCCATCCATTCTTCTTTTAATGTAGGGGGGCAGGGTCCGGAATGGGTATTAAAGAGCGTGCTCAGATCTGCAGCTAGGAAACAAGGGCGTGGATCTATGGCTCACAATGAATTTCGGAACCCCCCTAGTGTTCTTCTTTTAACCAAAGGGGGGGGGGGTCCGGAATGGATATTCCTTTCGGCGGGCCCCTTGTTACATGTGGCATTGTCCTATTGATCCAGAAGTCCCATCCTCCACATGTTGTCTGACAGCCCGTCACCCCTAGACGTCATCCTCCACTAAGTCCACTTGTTCCACTTGCTCCCGGGCTCGTGTCACTTCCCATAACTTCTGTCAGTCCCTGTTGTCAGTACCTAACCCCCTTCACTCATGAACAGCCTCCTTTGGTGACTTTTACCTCCAATCACCAACCTCCACGTCAGTCATCCATATAATTTGGCCATTGTCACCTGCCATATCACCCCAAGTGGCCCGTTGTCCATTAATAACTGGATAATAAGCCCGTTGTCATGCTGACCGTTTTCCCGCGTCCAACCAACCCCAGTTTTGAATAAAAGTATTGTTATGCCCCTTTCATTTTTTATTCATCCCTCGCGCCAGAGTCATCCATCGTGCCAGAAAGCTTACCTATTATTCCTCCATAGCTTCCCCATCACCTTCCTCCACAACCAGTAGACCCCACTAACATATTGTGTATTGCAGGTATTGTTGCAAAGATGGCACCAAATCCAAGACCAGTGGAAGGAGAAGAGAACCCTTTCCTTCCATCTCTCGTTGACCTCGACAAAATCCCATTGGTCGATAAAGACAGGTTGATTGTTGATACCATATGCGACTTTGATTTTTCAGATCTCCAGACATGGCTCTGGGACGTGTTCCTGGACCAAAGCGATGAAATTGGACTCTGTGAGTCCAATTTGCCCCTGTACATGTTTCCCCAGATCCACCACTTCCCTGAATTCATGTTGAAATGCCAAGCCCATTATATCCCCGACCATAAGGCCATCGTCTCTTCATCTGGATATGTCCTCTTCTTCATCACTCCTGAAGATATTGACCAGATGATGCAAATTCCCCATGCTGAATCTGCGTCCCCCTTCAATTTAGAAATCCTCACTGAGTTATATCAAAAAATGACCTTTCCACAGAGAGCTCAGATATTCGAGCTCTTCCTTCCCCCTTCTGCTCAACTCCATTCCACCAATCCCCCTTACCCTTCTTTCCTTTTCTCTACCAAAGGAAATCAAATCATTTCTTCCCTCTATGCCCTGCTTGGTTACTATTCTGACCAATGGGTAGACGAACCCATCCTAGGTTTTCTGTCTATTTTCTCAAACAATGAAAAGTCCACAACGCAATTCAACTACAACACCTTCTTGGCCGATAATATTCATGAACAATTCGTGAGTTTCGGCACAGAGGGTATGTTTAGATATTCTTCCATTCTGGCATACATGTTCATTTACTTTCAAGCCGAAAAATTCAGCTTCTCCATGCAGAAGATGGATGCAGACGGAAGGCCCCAGCCGGTCACTACATGGACTTCTCTTCTGAAGCATAACTCTGTTGAATATGACTTCAAATCTTTCATTGATCAGTTTTACCACCCGGTGGTTAGCATATTGAGTGGAAGGCCTGAGCCACGAATAAACGATGAAGTCCAGAGAGTTCTACATCTCTCGGACAACGCAAAGATAGGAGACTGGTACTTATATTAGAACCACACTGAAATCAGAGTTTTCGGGTGCGAATTGGCACCTTACAAACTACCTCTATATGTGTCGGTAAGGATTTTTGCATTAGAATATATTAGGCAAATAATGAATTCAGATGACATTCACATTGTTTCCCTGAAGAAGAAGAAGCAATTGAGAATCAAGGGGCAGATTGGTTCTTTCATCTGCAATAGTCGAGGCACAGGAGAGGAAGCAGACAGAATGTTAAAGGAGATGAAATTCTTCACAAGTTTCACTTGGCACTATGATCCATGCGGGATCATTTCAGAAATGAGAGTGAAAAATAAGAATGTCCCATATGATCATGAGTCCAAGCCAGAGATCGAGAAATTTGCAAATCAAATAGTCTGGATGCCTGACACTTTGATGGACGTGGAACAGCAAGTTGAAGTGGAACAACAGGTACCCTCGACAAGTGTGCCACCCACTACCACACCCCAGGTCCCTAAGGAGAAGAGACCCCGACAGGAGTCATCTCCTCCTGTAACAGAGGTGTCATCAGAGGAGTTCAAGATGCACACCAAGAGGCCAAAGAAAGTTTCAACGCCTGACGTGACAATAGAACAAGAAGTCCCGACTACCACAGTAACTACCACAGGGGTCAAACCAGTCACTCTACCTTTCGGTTCGAGACAACTTAAAGCAATCAAAACAGCAATACCGAAGAAATCCACAGATTCTCCCATGGATACTCCACCAAGCAAAACTGGGCCCAAGTTGGGCATTTTCGAGAAATATGAATTGATCAAGAAGAAGAACCAGACCCTCACTAGCAGCACTTATGCCCAGTTTCGGAAGCAGTCTTCCACAGCTCAGCATAGGCTTCTTTCGGCATT
>ML793604.1:41733-66284 GCA_009831015.1 Picea engelmannii
TGCTAATATAGATCTGCAGTACAGAGAAATGGTAGCAATGCTATAGCAGGGGAGGATACTTTGGAAGGTGGATGATTATAAGTTGGGAATAGATGGAATATTGTTGCGCAAGAACATGATTTTTGTTCCAAATGTCCAGGACTTGAAATGTATGATTTTGCATGAAATGCATAATGTTCCTTATGCAGGACACCTTGGATATCAGAAAACCGTGGCAACAATCAAGAGCCATTACTTTTGGCCAGGTATGAAGAAAGAGATCGCGGAGTACATCGCTAGATGTATGGAATGCCAGAAAGTGAAAGATGAGAATAGACACTCAGCAGGGTTGTTGAAACCTTTAATCATTCCTGAATGGAAGTGGGAAGTGGTGACAATGGATTTTATTACGGAACTTCCTAGAACAGGAAAGATGCATCATTCGATCATGGTGGTGGTGGACAAGCTTAGGAAAACTACCCATTTTATTCCACTGAAAACTACACACAAGGCAGCAGAGGTTGTTGATATTTTCATGAAGGAAGTCACACGATTGCACGGGATTCCTAAAACAATTGTGTTTGACAGAGACCCAAAATTCACCTAAAATTTCTGGAAAGGATTGTTCAAAGGATTCGAAATAAATCGGAACTTTAGTACAGTTTATCATCCTGAGTCTGATGGACAGATAGAAAGAGTGAACAAGGTGATAGAAGATACACTGAGAATGTATGTGATGGACAAACCATCGAAGGAAGACTACCTACACTTGGTAGAATTCATGTACAACAATGGGTATCAGGCATCATTAAAGATGAGCCCATTTGAAGCACTTTATGGTAGAAAGGGCTATACTCCAGTGAGTTGGGATAATCCAACTGATAGGACAGTAGTTGGGCTAGAGTTTCTCAGGGATATGGAGGACAAGATGATAAAAATTAAGAAGAATTTAAAAGCTTCCCAAGACAGATAGAAAAGTTATGCAGACAAGAACAGAACCCACAGAGAATTCAAAGTGCGTGATCATGCTTTCTTGAAAGTGAAAGCTAACAGTAGTTCCCTAAAGTTGGGAAGCTGCGCCAAGTTGGGAGCTAGATTTTGTGGGCCTTTCAAAATCCTGGAGAGGATTGGTCCAGTTGCTTATATGATTTCATTTCCTGCATCTATGTATGTTCATAATGTATTCCATGTATTATTGCTAAAGAAATATATACCTGATGCTAATCATGTTATTGATTGGAATGTGATTCAGGTGGAGCAAGAAGGCGCTTTTCAAGTGCATCTGGTGCGCATTTTGGACCAAAAAGTCAAGCAGCTCTGAAATCAAGCCATAGAGTTTGTAAAGGTTCAATGGACCTGGTACAGTCCTAAGGATGCTACTTGGGAGCATGAATATGCAATGTGGACAGAATACCCGCATCATTTTTGAATATTTTTGAAACTCTATTATATATGGGTGTATGATGCACTGAGGACAGTGCATAAATAAGGGGAGGGGATTGTAATATCCCTCGACCGAATCCAATTTAAAATGTAATATAAATATACTTAAGTTGGTGAGTTGTTTTGACCTCATTTGGTAATGCACATCATGTGGCATAGTGTGTGCATGAACTGCATAGTAAAATGATGTAGTATGCACATCGCAGGATACCGCACACAATAACTAAGGTGTGTGCAGTATGGAGAACAATGAGCCTCATGCATATGATATGTATTATAGGCTGGTGAGCCGGTTACTATAAGTTGGGATGCTTATGTTTTGGTATTAGACCGACCACGATAACAGAGATGGGGGACTGAACTTCACCAGGGAAAGGGAGGGCCAAAATTCAAGGGAATATTATATTGATATTCCTAAAACGTAAAGTATGGATAATTATTTTATCCTAAGTCCTAAAGTTGGAGACAAGTGGACCAAATTAACTTCCGATATGACAAGTGTCAAGTTGGGGACATGCATTCATATCATGGGGGACTTAGCTCATTTGGGGAATCTTTTCCAGGGGAAGAGGAATTTTTACCAGCAACAGAGCTTGACCATCATTCTTACCATCATTTTCACAAAGAGTTCACAGTGATTACTGTACACACTCAGTTATCCAGTCAATAATTCCATGACCATTTTCCCTCACGCATTCTGTTATCCTTGAGACAACCATTTCACCATTCTGGAACCTGTTCCCATACCTCCTTTTGGTTGGTGTACCTGGTTATCTTGGAGCGGGAATGAAGAAGCGGGTTGTCAGGCCCGTGACCAGTTCTTTGAGTGAGAGAATTGTTGGGGATTGATTCTGAAGGTGCTAAATTGCAGCTACAACTCTCTGAGAATTCGAGTTCGGCCTGTTGGTGAAGCTTTGGAAGGGAAGTGGGGCAGTCGAGGGACTGTTGAGCAGAGAAGGGGCACACTTCCTTGGGTGGGATAGGCATGTGGGCAATGAGAGGTTGTAGGCTGTTAGTTGAGTGAGCACCTGAGACTGAGTCTTTCCTGTTGTCCTTGAGCCTTAGCCTAGATAGGAGTCTTTTACCCTGGGTGGAGTTCAATCCCAGCTCGGGGGTGACTCATTGTTGAGAGTGATGAACATTGTATTCTATGGCTGGGAGGTTCGTGGATGGTCTGTAAGCAGTTGGTGACAGTCTTTCTAAGATAAGTACCAATTGTATGATAAAATGATATGTTGTTTTGTTATTTACATGCCTATGTTAGATTTTAGCATATATGTGATTATGATTGCTTGTGTGCTTATGGGTAATTTCCTGTAAATGTTGCATATATGTAGTTATTGTTATTTCCATATAAAATGCATATGTTACAGAAAGAAAATTGGTGTTTAACTTTAAAGCTTCCACAAGAATGTTGTTTGTATATGTTCTAACTGCATGCAGTAAAAAGAATAAATATAGGTGGCATAACTCAGTTGATTACTGAGAATGTTACCGACTAGTGTCAGAGCATGAGTGGTTTCTCTAGAGTGGCACACTCTGGCCTGAGGTTGGCTGGGGGAACATTACACTTGTTCTACATAGTAGTGCGGACGATGATGTCATAAATGACGAGACATGCCAACAAGGTAGCCAGAGTGTCCCTAGGATGACATGTATCATTTTTCAATTGGTTGATGAGGGTGTGGAGAGGAAAGACGATGATATCCATTGATATCATCATATATGTGTCGAGGAGATCTAGACCGTTGGATCTAGATGCATCGTCATTGGATTGTGGGATATTGGTGAGGTCATGCTCGACTGAGAAATGTTGACGAAGATAGAATAATCACCAATGATGATGGAAGGCAGAGCTAACGATGATAGTTGATCAGAGGGAAGAGGTGAAACATCCACCATAGATCTTATGGTTCATTTTGTAGTCTAGGAAAACAAGACAAGTAATCAAGAGAGAGTCTACATTGGAACGCACATCAATACACACACAACCCAAGAAACAAGGAGAAAAATGTGGGGAAGGAATTCCATTCCAAGTTTGTATTCCATCGTTAGGGTTATTTATACAATAGATGAATGGTTGGAGTGGTTGCACCCACTCCAACTAATTCTTTGTTTAGTTACATTTATCACTTGTTACAGACATTTACTTAGTTTTATCCACTTATTACATATATTGTTGCTTTATTACATATTATCATGTAGTCTAGTGTATGATAACGTATATGTGATGAGTATTAGGGATTAAGAGGCCCCCTCAAAATCTCCCCCACACCCAATTCCTTTCTCTTCCTGAGAAAGTGTGAAGATAACTGATGACCTACTACTCTTCATCCTTCGTCTTCAATCTGGTAAATTCTTGTGCAATCAGTGAGTCTCGTAGTGCTTTTCTCCCACCCAAAAATGGTCCTCTCTATCCTATTGTTGCACTTCTCTCTATTTTCTTCAGAGGGGTGAGTGGCTCATCCTGGGCTCATCTCATACCTACAAAACACCCTATGGTGGAGCTCCATACCTTGGCCAACCTACCATTTCTATGCTTTCTAGCTTCGAAGGTCACAACTCAGGAACTATTCTGCAACATTTACAATAGGGGGTTCAATCGAATCAGTCATTCTTTTGTCATCGTCTTTTCTTTTTAGCACTCCATGTGTGTGTCTATGAAAATATGTCTCTCTTGTATTTTTTAACCATTGTCAACCAGGGATGATTTTAAGGATGGAAATTTATTTTAAAATGTAGAAACCTTAGCGAATCTTACTAATACTTCATATGCCAACTATAAATGTTTGGCAATGTTTTTGTAAAAATATTAAAATTTATAAGGATTTTATATAGTTTTTATAAATTTTTGGCGATTTTTAGGGTAAAATAATTTTATCCTATAGAATTTGGGCGAATCATTTTTAAAATAGAAAATCTCTTTTTTGGAAAAACCATGGAAAATTAGCCCATGAGTGAAATTTAGCCCCTAAAATCATCCCTATTGTCAACATGTTCATCATCGATGCTCTCTTAACTGCTATGTGCTCACTCTTTAATATGATTTTACTGTTGTATGGAGTCTTACAATTGATATTACATGAAGGACAACTTGATTACAAGTGCTTACATGTTGTCGAATAGTAGTTAACTATTTTCGGCGAGAAACCGAACTCATTGGCTAAGGACCGACATATATTATAATGGTGGAGGTGATTGTTTAACTTCAAAGAAGACACATGTTTAACCCCTTCCTTTCTTTAAACTTCATTTGTATTTTACATTAAGTCTTGACTCAATTAAGTGGGACCGACTCAATCTACAACCTATGTATTTATATTTTTTTTTCGACTAAATTGCATTACATACAACTGAAACTTGACATGGTGGAGAGTTGGGAAGGAGTGTGACGAAGGAGCTATGGCGCGGGAGCCGAAGGAGCTATGGGCAGGAATGTTTTTGAACTTGGATCTTGACTGTTACCAGCTATGGCTAGTTTCTGCCTTGGGTTTCGACTGGGAATCTTACTTTACTAAAGTGTGTTTTATTGTTTTGAAGCGATGATTTAGTCTCTACTATCTGTAGTTTTGTTTTAGAACCTGCTCTTTGACCTTTGTCTCCCTATTCCCATGTTTTTCATTATCCATTGCAAGTTTAATTATCATTGGCACCTTGACAGGAGCGGGTTTGTCTCCTAGGGTCACGGGCCCATCTAAGATTTTTTAACTTGGTATTGATAGCTTGTCAGTTTATTTTAGTGCTAGTGGTGGCTGGCTATTGGTGGGTCTAGATGGGCACTTTCTCCATTGATGAAATGAAAATAAATGTCAAGACTCTTATGAGCCCAGAAGACAAGGTGACCTAGAGACAAGTGGGGTTTTATGACAAGGTAGATGACTTGGGGAGTGGGCCATCTGGTATCACAAGCAAGACGACCCCTTCTACCGGTTTACTATGCATCCCTTCGTCACTACCTTTTCTCAAATCCAGATCATTGTCCCCTGATCTCCCTTCTTCTGACATTCCTCGGGCAGGTCCACAGTCCAATTCTTCTATCCCAGGATTTTTAAAAGGGTCTTCTTCTCTGGGGGGACACAGGAAACCTATTAATCTGATTTCGCTTGTCACCTTCCGACGGAAGGTGTGGAAAGCCAACAGAAAGGCTAAAATATTGGTTTTAGGAAATGATGTGGGTTGAAAAGATACTTGCAGGATGGCACTCTTTGGACTCATGGGTAGTATCTCTTATATATTTCTTAGTAAAGAACCCCTTGAGGTTTGGATCAAAAACTAGTGGTTACCACTCATTGGTTACTCTCCTGAGGTTATCTTTCTCACCAAAGGGTCGCTCAGGTTTATCTGCAATTCTTTGGAGGATGCTTCACTATTACTGAGGTCGTTGTGGGTGTTTGGGGGAAGTAGTCTTATGCTAAAACAATGGAGGATCTCTTTTAACTCAAATACAGACTACTTCCAGTTTAGGCATCTCTCGGTACAATTATCGGGCCTCCTGTTGTATCTATGGAATGAAGGATCCTTACAAGCCATTGGTGATTCACTGGGTAAATTTATTGCTCTGGATTCCAAGTTATTTAATTCTCCTGTGCAGAAAATGGGCAGAGTTCTAGTTGAGATGGATATTTATTGTGGTTTACCGAAAACTATTGAGATAGTGTGGAGAGGGCGAAGACTAGCTCGGGCACTCGATTATATTGGGTTTCCTTTTCGTTGCAACCTCTACCGCCACACAAATCACCTTCATCGCGACTGCACTGTAAAGGTAGCAGATGACTCTTATGAAGAGTCCTAACTACAGAGGACTCCACCAGATTACATGGAAGAAGATGTTTCTATGAGCTACATGGATTATACCTCAGGAGTTTCCTCTTCTCCTCAGCAGGTGTCTGGGGTGACTTTATCTAGTAAGTTAAAATCCCTATGCCCTTTATTGTATAACTCTCTGTCCATTTGGGAGAAGGAGGCCATTAATAAGTCAGACTGGTTATTATCCAAAAAAATGTCAAATGCTAGTAATCCTGAAAAGGAACAAGATCCCTTGGAACCCTCAACCACAGATCCCTCCTCCTCCACCTTTCCCAATGTTCCTACCATTTCTCTTTATAACATTTTACCCTCGACGGATCACAATCTTGAAGCCCCCCAACTTCCTTACTCTCCCCACTTCTCGAGCCATTCCCTGAACCCTTCTCCGGTTAGACCTCTTCGACCTTCTGTCCCTCCATTGGACCTTGCCAATACTCCTCCAATTGTGCCAGGCTATAGAGAGGCAGAGGAGGAGGGATCAAGCCTATCTGTTGTTTTAGACTCCTTAATACCCAATATAAAGAACCCCCTTGAACCTGTGTCGTTGCCTATCTATCTAGGTAAGGCGACCATAGATACAAAAGCGGATACCAATACCTCTTCCCCTCATATTCTTGGCAAGGGGAGTAAGGCCTTTGCATGGTTTCAGGGTATTGGTTCTGAAATTTCTCCCATAAATACATAAATATCTTCCCTCCCTGGATATCATTAAACTAGTGGGTATCATTAATCAAACCGATGATAACATTCTTCCTTCCCCGGATAGTGGGGCCCTTAGAGCAATGAAGGCCCTGGCGAGGGAAAAGTGATTTCACTTCTCTCCTTGAATATTCGAGGGATTGGAGGCACCCTCAAAGTTTCCTCGATGTGTAGACTGCTGGAACGCACTCGATCTAACATTGTTTTTCTTCAAGAGACTCTCTCCGATGAAAAAAAAGCTAGAGATTTTTTGCACCATCTTCGCCCTTCTTGGGCTTCGACTATTGTAAACTCCATAGGGAATTATGATGGCTTAATGGTATCCTGGGACCCAAATTTATATGACATGGATTCCTTCCTAACTATAGGGGGTATATTGTTAACTAGTAGATGTATTCTTGCTCAAAAGGAGGTCCCACTACTAAATGTATATGGGCCATGTAAAGACCGAAATCTATTCTAGAGCTCCTTAGCTGATAGTTGTATCCTTTCCATCAATAATCTTATTATTGTCAGTGACCTGAATATCATTTTATCCTCAGATGAGAATTGGGGAGGTTCATTTATGCCTGGTTCGACTGAGGATTTCTATAGAGGCTTATTTTTATCCAAGAAGTTGATTGATGTAAAGCCGACCAAATTGGTCCCAACCTGGCGAAATGGTTGATCTGGTTAAGAAGATATTGCTAGAAGGCTTGACAGGTGTTTAGTATCTGAAGGATTATTGTCGAATGTTAGATTATCTAGATCTTGGGTGGAATATCCCTATGTTTCATATCACACTCCCATCCTTATTCAACTAGAGACTTCTCCACTCTACAAGGCATTTCCCTTCAAATTTAATGCGCTTTGGTTGCGAGAACTTGATTTCATAAATCTGGTCCATATGGTTTGGAATGATCCTCGTTTCCTTTTGGAGGGAAATAAACAGGTGAGACTTGTTTGGAAGTTAAAATAACTCAAAATCCAAGCTAAAAGATGGATTAAAGAAGTTAAGGCATGGGAGAAGTTAATCATGGAAAATATGGAAACAGAGATCAAGCAGTTTCTATTACAAATTATTGAGAAACCCTTATCCATGGAGGAGGATAGGTATCTCCGTGAGTTGGAAAGTAACAGGAATAAGTTACTACATGGGGAGGAGGAAACATGGAGAATCCGCATCAGGGTAACATGGATCAAAAGCGGAGATTCCAATACCAAATATTTCCATAAGATGGCTAGCTATAATAGGAATAGGAAACACGTCTGGGAGATAATCAATGGGAGTGGACTCAACCTATCTGATCAGGGGGAGATAAAAGAGGAGGTTGTTAACTATTTTAAACATTTTTTTAAAGCGAAAGAAAGGAACAACATAAATGAACTGGTCAGGATTACCAGTCTCTATCCCAGGATGGTGGATGAGGAGGAAGCAGAGTCTCTCTATAAACCTATCACTTTGGAGGAATTAAAAAAAATTCTAGAAAATTTTTAAAAAGAAAGGAGCCTGGGCCCTGATGGGTGGACAACAGAATTCTTCACCTTCTTATTTGATCTTGTGGGATGCGATCTACTTGAGTCGGTGGAGGACTCAAGGAGAAAAGGAAACCTTTGTGGAGGTATAAACTCTACTTTTATGGCTCTCGTCCCGAAGGAAAACAAACCAGACTCCTTCGAAGATTACTGGCCAATCTCATTATGTAATCGTGTTTACAAGGTGATCTCTAAAGTTATTTCAAATTGGATAAAGCCGGTTCTGTCAAGATGTCTCTCGGCAGAACAACTGGGGTTTTTGCAAGGTAGAAGGATTCAGGACACTATTGGATCAGCCCATGAAAAATTGCACAACATGAAAAAAAAGAATATAAAATCTCCCATGATGAAACTAGATCTAATAAAAGCCTATGACAGCATAGACTGGGACTACTTAAGAATGAATTTACTCACAGTGGGCTTCAGGGTTAACCTAACAGAATGGATAATGTGTTGCGTAACTAGCGCCAATTTTGCAGTGTTGATAAATGGCGAGGCAACAGATTACTTCAAGAGTGGGAGGGGGCTTCATCAGGGATGCCCATTATCCCCATATTTGTTCATTATGATAATGGAAGGCCTCGGCTTGATGTTATCCAAAAGCATTTTTTAACGCAATATTTCAGGTATAAAGGTTTCTAAGCTTTTAAAGATTGTTCATTTACTGTTTGTTGACGATGTTCTTATAATGTCAAAGGTAGATCCTACTGAGTGGAGAGTGATCATAGACATTATTTAGGCCTTTTGTTTAGTCTCGGGTCTGTGCATAAATTATTCAAAAACCATTGTTCATTATTGGGGGTTAGAGGAAGCAGAGCTCATTCCTTTAAAAGAATCCATCCCCTTTACCTTTGTCGAGTTGAGTTCGGGCTTCAAGTACCTTGGTTACTACTTAAAGTCGGGTGTCTCAAATACCGAAGATTGGGTTTGGTTGGTGGATAAAATCAAAAAGAAGATCGGGATTTGGTGTAACAATTGGCTCTCGCTCAGTGGTCGATTTATCCTTGTCACAGCAGTGCTCGAGAGTCAATTGGTGTTTTGGTTGTCCATGGAGGTGACTCTGTTAACTATTCTAAATAAATCTATAATTTAATGTTTACTTTCTTGTGGAGTGGGAATAGGGATAAGCATCAATTTCATCTTTATATATGGGACATCATGTCAAGACCAAATAATTGTGGGGGTTGGGGGCTCTGAAACCTCCCTTCTTTCAAATTGGTTTTACTCGCAAACACTCTTTGGAGGGCGTTGACTCATGATAGTATTTGGCACAGAATTTTATTGGACAAATATCTAGGAGATACTCCAGTGGTTGTTTGGCTTCAAATATTATCCCATAAGCAACAAAGGGTGTCCAGCATCTAGAATAGCCTGACCAAAAATCTTTACGTGGTTCTCCACTAGCTGAGATGGTGCCCTGGTTCGAGCCATTTAATTTCTCTTGGAAGGGACAGGATCATCAACATGGAGGACTGATCTCTTCTTTCGGAATCTCTGCTAACGCACCTGCATAAAAAATATTTATCAGTTCTAGCCCAAGTGAGAGACACAACCAACATGAACTCCTTTCCAGAGTGGCGATTAAGTAGCGATTCTCTGGGACTCATTGGAGATGTCGCTACTGAGTGTCAACATTACTACAATGCTTTAAGGGGTGCAAGCATCCTACTTAGAAACATGGAGGATACCCTGGTGTGGATCGTGGGGGACTCTTTGGGCGTCATCTTAGTCAAGAATATTTACAAGGCAATCATAAACTCACTTGACTACCCGATTGACAGTGGTTGGATACAAAAATTGTGTAAATGACCAATTCAACTAAAAATAAATCTTTGCTTGTGGCTGGCAGCAAACCATAAAGTCCTCACATGGGATTCTCTTCAGAAGAAAGGATGGGAAGGTCCGGGGGTGTGCAAGCTTTGCAACTATAATACCGAAAACATTGACCATTTTTTAATCCACTGTTCTTTCACAAAGGCAATGTGGTCCCACTTATATGAGCTCTATCATTTAAAAATAAAGTGGGATGGTTTCACTGTCTCAAATTTTTTTATCTATTGGGCAAAGGATAAAACAGGCCCAACCAGTTTGGCATCCCTTGCGTGTTGGCCCATTTGGAATGAGAGAAACAAGACATTATTCGAGGAGTGATCCCCCTCTCATATCTTAGTGGCACACAGGATTTCAGTCTCCTTCTCCTAGCGGCCAACTACTCCCAAATTCTTTCCAAACAGAGTTTGTAACATAACTTAGACCGGAGGCTTCACCTTGGCATGCTTCGATGGCGCAACCCTATCAAATGGTGAGTGTTGCGGAGTGGGTGGATTTTTCAAGACACATGCGTCGAGGGTTACAAAATGGTTCATAAATTGCGGATCTGGAACAAACACCAAGGCAGAGGTCATGGGATTGTGGGCAATCCTCACGTTGGCTACTCTCTAGTCGATTGAAAAAATCCAAGTCCTGCGGGATTCGAAGGTAATAATTGATTGGATAAATCAAAGGGACAACTCCATGTGGTGAACATTGAAGGTTGGAAACTAAAAACAAAGGAACTGGCTAATAACTTTAAAGACATTAGCTTCCAGCACATCTATAGGGAACACAACAAAGAGGCCGACATATTTTCAAAGAGGGCACTCAAGGAACTTGAAGGAAGACTGTTCGTTTATCACTGGGACAATGGGATAGAAAACCCTCATACGTACCTAAACATATTTGAAGTATCAACTGGGCAAGAAGCATGAGATTGGTAGCAGAGTGGAGCTGAGATCAGAGCCTTTTGTTGAAATTCTCCCCTTTATTCAGTACTAGTTGTCGTTTTTGTGGACAATTTTTTGAATGACTAATTTTGAGATATTTTTCTATTGAAAAAAAAAAAAACTTTGACTTTATTTACTCTATTATAAATCAAGCGGGCTTGACTTTGAGTTGAGTCTACTTGACTCAGGCTCGACTTGGTTTGACTCTCTCCATTATGGGCAGACCCAACTTACTCATTCCCTTCATGTAAGAAAATAACTCCATTTCCTTGAAATACAAGACTTTTTCACAAATGTATTACAACTTTTACAGTCCAAATGGAAAGTTTAAAGTCCTCTCGAGGATTTTTAATATAGCCAATGTTGCACTCAATAATGTGTTGTCTTGGATGGACCGACAACAACAATTGTCTTTCTCAACAACAAAACAAAAAACAAGAGAAATTAGCCTATGCGATGCATACGACACAATCTCAAGCCTTTGCTATGCTATTAGCCTTCGCTGTAATATCAAGCCTTCTCTGCAACCGCATATGATGAAAATAATCATTATGCCATGAGATTTTGACCCGTAGATTTTTATTTTTTTTTACATCGACTCCCAGCCAAAACAATAACACTTTGAAAGTCACCTCCATTAGCAAGATTCGCACTCCATGCAGCTATAGCAGAAGGAGGTAGATCAATAGAATGATAATGTTAGAAGATTAATTACTCCGTACACCTATTGAAGATGGCATAATTAATGATCTTTTAATTATAAAAAGTAATATTATGGCTAGCAATTGAAGATGCTGGTATATTTTTAGTCGTCCTCCTAAATCAATGAATGAGATTTCATGTTCATAACTTCCTTGCATTTTTTAATGCTTAAGTTACCTTGTTTACTTTTTCACATTTACTTAATATGACTAATATTTTATTTCCATTACCAATGATGGTCAGTTTTCCTAATTAACAAAGATTAATATGTATAAAACACCTCATTGTCAAGTTCCGTTGCTTCATTTTTGCTTCTGGGTGGTGGGCTTTGAGATTGTCGAAATGAAAGTTCACTTAACATTGAAGCCTTCTTATTTTATCGGTTTTAGATGTTGCCTTATTATTGGTGGAAGTTTACCTAATTAACAAAGATTAATATGTATAAAACACCTCATTGTCAAGTTCCGTTGCTTCATTTTTGCTTATGGGTGGTGGGCTTTGAGATTGTCGAAATGAAAGTTCACTTAACATTGAAGACTTCTTATTTTATCGGTTTTAGATGTTGCCTTCTTATTGGTGGTCTTTTAGATGTTGCCTTTGTAATTGGTGGTCTTCCCAGTCTAACCACTGTTTGTGTTCTCCAAATAGGAAGAGTTAAATAGCCTGCAAAGCAAGTCATTTAGAGCCTCTTTCATGGATCCGCATACACAAGTTCTGGTACTTATGTTGATTTATTTTTTTTCCCTACTAAAAATTTAAGGTAAACTCTAATTAGAGTTTGTAAATGAAATAAGCCTTTCTGCATTCATCAGCCACAATCATGTGACTTTCATCCGCCACAATCATGTGACTGTGCTAGTTAGGTCATACTCGACTCTAGCCACAACACGTATTCTATGGCATCCTTCGACCAACCCGACCTCTCCATCGACCAGTCAGAATAGATCTTATTGTATTTAGGCATTGTCTCTTTCAATAACAGACTATTCCATTCTTTTATTTTCAACATCGCCAACAATCTAGTAAATTATAATTCAATCGACGAGCCTATCCCCACTGGCAATTTTATTTATTTTATTCTCAATGAAGTACTGATTACAGAGAGTGTGTATCATTTGTATGCAGCTCAAGAGTATATTTTGAACAATCAATAGGGAAAAAAATCCACGAGCTCCCGTCAAAAAATGTTTTACTCACATCAGCAAGCGAATTTCCTCATAATTTCTTGAGCCGAGTAGCCTCCACGAACACCCATGAGCACTGATTTTGTCAATGGTGAGATTTTTCTTACATAGTCAATCTTTGTTATAGGTTATCTTCGTTACTTATTTTTAGTCTCAACATCTCTTTCAACTTTTGTGCAGGCTTGTGCGCAATCAGCAACATCTGGGAGCAATTTTTTCCAGAGTATCTTTCAACAATTATCAAGCACCAGGTGACATCCACGAGTAGTCATTCAATTCGCACAACATAAATATTCCTAGAACATCTTGAATATTAGTTTTATCCATGAACCAAAATGTTGTTGGGAAACATACATCCCAATAAAGGAGATAAATGTGGGAAAGGAATTCCAAGTTTGTATTCCATCTTTAGAGTTATTTATACAATAGATGAGTGGTTGGAGTTGTTGCACCCACTCCAACTAATCATTTGTTTAGTTACATTTACCACTTGTCACAAACATTTACTTAGCTTTATTCACTTATTACATATATTTTTTCCTTATTACATATTATCGCGTACTTTAATGTCTAATAATATATATGTGATGAATATTAGGGCCTAAAAGGCCCCCTCAACATGTCACATCCATGTCCTATGAAAACCATTGGGAGTTGGGCGTCAACCTGGGTACCAATTTTTATCACCAATGTGCTCTAAACCGTAGAGATCAAGAGTTGAGGGCCACAATATTTGGTTAAGGTGCTCTTTGGTGTATCAGCATTGAAGCTTTGATAGGGGGAGTGAACCATGAGATGAGAAATCCTGACGATGACAGAGGTGGGCTAAGAGATCTGTCTCATGGAATGAACTTGTAGGTGGCAGCTACCATGTTGGTTGGCACGCATAAGCATCCACATGGAAATAAGTTGGATGATGGCCAATGGAATCCCAAAAAAATTTGATAGGATATAACTTTTAATCCAGAGCTCATTTTTTTGCAAACTTATGGTCATCGGAAATCTCTCGACAAGAAGAAGACGATGGTGTGCTTACAAAAGGGAATTTAGACGACTAGAAGAAATGAAAATTGTTACCCCATTTCCCTTAAAATATACTTAGGGGGTTGGGTGTGTTACATAGTGGTATTAGAGAAGGAAACAACACTTGGCTTGTTTGGGCTCATGAAAGAGTCAAATAAACCAATTAAGGGGACCAAAATTTTCTTGGATTATGTCTAAACTTTCAAGCAATCAATTATGGCTTATGCGTAGGCCAACAATCCCAATACTATAGGCAGGGCGCTAATCCCTTTCCCATAAATCCAAGCCCTATGACCAAGCACTTATTCCTTTGAGCACTTTACCACTTTTCACCAAGTGGTATTTCTCTGTAGCATAGAAGGAGTTCAGGAGGTAGCAATGAAACCACCCTCAAGAGTGTTGTTGTGGCTTTAGTGAACACCATGTATCCCTTAGTGGGTTTTACAATAACACCATCACGGGGTAAATCTATGATTAACGCCTGTGTAACTTAAGTGCACATCTTTGATCTGAACCGTCGATCCTTACATGTGATCCATGATTATCACCACGATGCACAACGATGTGGATCGTTGATCTAATCGTGATCAACGATCACGATTATATCTCACCTCCTCGGTGATTTGATCGGGAATACCACAATCCAATGATGTATCTTGATCGATCTTTCAATCTAACGGTCCCTGATTCATTGTTTTACCTAGCATTTGGAATTCAACGAATTCTAGACTGGGTAAACAAATAACCATCAAATCTCAAGACCAATGATGCTCCTGCATCACTATCCAAGAGGGATTATTTAAACTTTTTTACTAAAAAGAGGGATAAGAAATTGTGTTGTTTTTACATGTTTAAATATGAATTGTAGGTTGTGGTTATATGTTAAATAATAACGTTGAGTTCATCTTATAGAATTTTATTTTATACATTGTCCATGATCTAATGGATAAGTAACTAACATAAAATTTTAATTATCAACACTTAATTAGTTAGTGCATTTCCAAGAATATCTATAATCTTAAAGGATGCTGACCTACCATGAAATGGGAGAAGGCTCCCATAATAGAGAAGAAGAGTCTGATGAAAGGAAAGTGGTAGAAACCCCTCTAGACTTGGCTAAAACCATAAGAAGTCTCATGGAAGAGCCACAAATATTTAAGGTCGATAATGAGAGGCTTATGAAAGAACAAGAAAATAAAACTAAAATAAATGAAATATTGTTGCAAAGTCTATTAGATATACAAAGGCATCTCCAATACGGGCCAACAACCAATAATGTGGACAAACATCATCCTGAGAAAACCTAGAGTGTACTTGAGAGACAAAGGCATGGTCTTGAAAGAAACAATGCAAGAAGAAACACTCTCAAGAAGGCCCAACATGGAGCCAAAAGGCCTGCCAAATCCAAAGACTCATCTAAAGAATACTATAGTGAAGGAGTAGAAATCTCCAAGGAATTTTCCAACAGTGAGACTAGTTCACATCCTCATAAGAAAAGAAAGAGAAGGAAGCACTCTAAGGGCGGTGACCCTGAAGAATTTGAGAAATCCAAGCCACCCAATTTTGATGGGGAAATAAAAAATGGTGAAGAAGCAGAATCTTGGATACTTGGTCTGAAGAAGCACTTCAAAGTTCATGACTATGCTGAAAACTTGAAGGCCTAAATAGCCATATTTAACTTGAATGGAAAGGCCTCTATCAGGTGGGAGGACCTCATCAATGTGAAGAGACTCTGTAAGAAGGATCTATCTTGGGGGGAATTCGAACAATAGTTCAAGAAGAAGTACCTTTCTGAAAGGTACTATGATGACAAAACTAAAGAGTTCTATGAACTCAAACTAGGACAACTCACCATAGATGAATATGTTAACAAGTTTTTGGAGTTGCTCAGGTATGTTCCCTATTTTTGGACACTTGGGCTGACCCAAGTTATAATCTCAAAGGTTTCCAACAAAACCCTTAAACTATCGTCCCTCCTAGTAAACCAGAAGGCAACCTTGCGCATAGAGTGCACAACATAGTCTCATCCAAGATAGCTTTATGGGGGACTGCAACACTCAGGTGTTTGCAGTCAAGGAAGGGATTGGGACTGTAATCTAATCCTTTTCCTCATGCATTAACATTATTATGCATTCATCTACTTCTAGTATTCATTCATTAAACTATGTAGGCATGTTGTCATAATCAATTTAACCATTCATTCTTAACTGATAAGTAACATAATAGTAAAATAACCATTCATGACACATAAACACAGAAAATTTACCGTGGTTCACCCCCCTAGAGATACATCCACAAAGATCTGTCTCTTCTACTCGTGTATTCATCTTTCTGCAAAATTTGTGTTGCGCGCATTACATTCTTCAAGTTTTTACAATGAAAAAGGAGGGTAAGTACCCTATGTGAGGCGGAATAAACTAGACTAGGATCCATAGCTTGTGATCTAACCCTCAAAACTAGCTTACTCATACCAATCGACCAACAACCTACTGATTCACAAATCAATGAACAACTGACCAACCTCTACTAGACCTCCTAGGGCTTATTTGTACTTTTATATCGGTTTATAGCCATTACATGTGTTAGCACTGAAAGTCACACTTTGACTACTAAAGTGTAAGCTCAACACCCATCAGAATGTAAAAGATAATTTTGGTTTTGAATAGGTGGATCAACAATATGGAGAAAGAAAGGGAGAGGGAAACAAACTGCATATCAGTAGGCTACACCAATGGGCAATGGAGTCACAAACATTCTACTCATCGAAGGCACAAAAGTTGTTCAACATAAAACAAGATTATATGCTAATAGGTGGAAGAATGAAGAAGGAAAACATAAGATAGAATGTTCACTAAACATATATCCTCACAATTTAATGAATCAACAAATACTTTAATATAAACAATGATTGATGGAAAAAATACAGCAGATCCTTTGTTGCTTAGGGATCCATAAATCATTAACATCCTTTGATCCTCAAATATGCAATATATTCAAATAAGAAGGAATATAAACAAAAGAGTTACAATCTGAAATCACATCTCTCATGAGTCTCCAATAGCAGTAATGCTTATAATCATAAAATACCCATAGGCTTACAAATGAACACACACAGGAAAATTGCCTGCTACAGCTCTCTCTAGCCTCTCTTGGCTCATGAATCCCCTTCTCTAAGAGATATCTCCTTCCTTAAAAATAAAATATCATTCAAATAAACCTAGGAGGTTGAATCCCATCTCCTCCATTGGATTCTAAGCCTTGGAGATAGGTGGCAACAATCAAAGAGACAAAAATCCAACCAACTACTAATTTTCAGGAATTTGTTGGAAGTCATTAATAAATTGTTTCCACCTCATTGCATGAGGCATTTGATGGAGATAAATCCTAGGTGATGGTGTCCCTTGACATCTAATTGATCCTTAATAATCCATTCGAATCCTCCTTGATAGGTGGAAACCTCCCAATGAGGCGAATATCAAAACCATGACCGCTACAAGAAATTCAGTAGCGCCGATGTAAAACAGTTGGTATCACAAATTATATGTCTAATATCTCTCAAACCATAACACATTTTGAAACACTGAGTGAGGTTTTTGTTATTTGGTACGTTATGAACAAAACCCTCCTCCAATTTTCAAAAATACCTTTTCAATTATTCATAATCCAAATTTTAAGTTAGTCACTCAAAACTGGCAGAAGCGTCCAAAAATAACTTTGCACAATTTAGTCTCTGCCGAAATTTTTGTAGCAAATTTCATTAGCACTCACCTGTGTGTGTGCATGAAATTGGTAGTGCCCACCTATGTGTGTGCATACAATTGGTAGCACCATCATAATTCCCAGCTATATCACTTCAACGTTGACAGATTTGGTAGCATCTGACATGAAAAAGGATTTGGTAACAACCTATGGAATTCATAGTGCCATCATTACACTGCTTAACAAATTTGGTAACATTTTAGGTAGTAAAATGGTAGACCATGCTATATAGACAATTCTGCAGTGCCATGGTGCTACAGAATATCTATTCTTTTCCATATGATAAGACTAATCAAGAACTTTGAGCTGATAGATGAAAGCCTCTATTTAACCTGTTAGAGGTTATTTTGTTGTTTATGGAGAGGCATGCCTCTTTTGGCTGCAAATTCTTGTGCTAAAAACATGTATGTCCAAAACCCTAACCCTAAAATGGCTAGGTTTGAATGTATGTGTTCCATGTTTCTTTTCCTTCATCTTTCGCATGTTGTTTTTCCTTCATCTTCTGCATGTTGTTTTTCCACGACATAAGGCACGTGCTCCAAAAATAGACCTTTCTTTCCCAAAATAGTCCTACGCCCAAAAATAGGATTTTCTCTCCCAAAATAGGCTTGAACCAACATTCCCCCAACACTAACATGTGGCTCATCCCAAGCCACTCAAGTGGTGTGTGCTCTCTGCACAACCTTCTCCAAACTGTGGAACTTTCCTGCTGGTTCCTCCCCTTTTTCTTTTACCTGCATAGCTTTCTCTATTAGCGCCTCGACCATATGCATTGTAACATGTCCATGCAACACTGTTGCACTCTCTGTATGGACCTGCTCCATCCTTGTCTTTTCTTACTTCAATTCTGTAATTATCTGCACTGCTTTCTCCCATAGGGGATCCAATTAGGCCTTCCTTGCCCGCTTATTCATCTACATTGTCTTTAATTTTGTCTATAGTTTCTTCATATCCTACGTGCCTTTCAACCTTTATGTGATACTCATTTCCTTATGTCCCTTCTTCAACTTCTGCATTGTATCATTAACTTTTTCCTCTTGTCGGTCGAACTATTGGACCTTCTCGTCTTCCTCCAGAATAGTCCATATGTATGAAGTCCTGTTAAAATGTTCTGAGACTTCCTTGGCTTCCCTTGCCATCTCATTTTTATGTAATGCTTCCTATTGTTCCCTCTCGGATAAGACCTCAAGAGGGTTTTTTAGTGTTATCTTATCCTTCAGTTCTTCTATCTCCTTTCTATACCCCTTGAGTTTTTGTGCAGTAATATGGATCTATTCTTCGACATTGCTCTCGACTGCCTCCACATTGTCCAGAATCATTGTGAAGACTTCCTTGAGTTTATGCTCAAGGTTATCCACACGTTTCTTCTCTTCCTTCATCTCCATATTGACTTTCTCTAAGATGAGTTGTAGCACGTCCTTACCATCTCTGGTGACTTCCATCTCTGTCACATCCACTCTATCCCATGAGTGTACTTCTTATGTGACACTGACTTGCAATCTGTAAAATGCCTTTGTTGGTATTTTTTCTAAGACCAACTCTACTTGTGCCAAGTCTTTAATCGATGTTTGTGCCATGTCCTCCTCAAACTGCAAAATATTTGTTGTAATGTGGAAACTAGGACTCACCTATGCTATGAGTGTTAAATTTGGCAGCATCGACAATCATTCTCCAATGAGAGGCCATATGGGCCACCCTGAGGCTAGCTAGGGAGATTTGGAGAATCAACCAGTATTGTGAGGTATTGACAAAATCCATGGGGAAAATACAACCTCTGTGAGTCAAACCAAAAGTCAGGATGAAAGAGATGCTATTTCACTCTAATGAAAAAGTCAGGGGGGACGTACAATCTCTGTGAGCATAGACAGTCTAGTGCAAAATTCAGAGGGAACGTACAACCTATATGAGCATAGATAGACTAGTGCAAAAGTTAGGGGGAACATACAACCTTTGTGAGCCTAGTCAAACCTTTTGAGCCATGATAAAAAGTCAAGGCATCTAGCAAAAGTTAGGTTGAATATAGAATTTCTATGAGCTAGAAACAAACGATATTCCTAATATTGCAAATGATGTAATTGTATTGATCTAGTGCATTGGCACGTGTAAACATTATCCACCATGAAGAGAATTTCGAATTGCCTTGTCAAGAGTTGTAACTAAAGTCTTGAGTCTAGNTCTATGTTAGAACTAAAGTGTAATGTTGAGTTGCAACTAAAGTCTTGAGTCTAGTTCTATTTTAGAACTAAAGTGTAATGTTGAGTTGCAACTAAAGTCTTGAGTCTAGTTATATTTTAGAACTAAAGTGTAATGTTGAGTTGCAACTAAAGTCTTAAGTCTAGTTCTAATTTCGAACTAAAGCGTGTTAGTCTCAAGTCTAGTTCTAAGTTCGAACTAAAGTTTAATGTTGAGTTGTAACCAATCTCAAGTCTAGTTCTAAGTTYGAACTAAAGTGTAAAGTTGAGTTGTAACCAATCTCAAGYCTAGTTCTATGTTCKAACTAAAGAATGYAGTTGAKTTATGCTTAATGCATGCAATTAGGTTACTATTTCAAGMTTCCCCTCTTCTKCTCTTCATCCTATATAAGAAGAGGTTGAACCCTCTCTTCAACACAGTTCTGCAATAAAGTTTTGAAACACAGTTTTCATATGCAGGTTGAGGGTGAAGTAATAGAGGAGCACATCATTGATAAAGAAGCATCATATCAGAGGTATATTTTAGCAAGGTCTTGTAAGTCTTTTCCAGGTCAGAGTCATCTTGGAAAGCTCTTTGAGAGAAGAACATTCATGGTGGATATTTGTAAGAGATCTTACATTATTAATGCAATAAAGGAATATTGTTTGTTGGGGTTTTTCTCCCTGTACAAGGTTTCCCAAGGTATATGTGTTGTTGATATGCATGTTTAGTTATCTACATAATTATTGATATTCGATTATTATTTGAAATTGTTGAAATATATTAAGCTGGAATCAAAGTATTGAAGAAAATAAAAGAATCAATCCGCATAAGAAATCAAGCTCATAATTTAACATGGTATCAGAGCTGAGGGTGTGTTAAATGTGTTGAAGTGCAGCAGGAGGTACACACAGATCCAAGCAAGCTTGATTAAGTTTCTAGTGTGAGGACCATGACATCCTCCATTTTAGTCAAGGCCGAGGATAGACTCGAAGGAGCTACCAACTTTAATGTGTGGAAGCTCCATATAACAAATATCTTGCAAGAACATGATCTTGAGCAGCATGTGACCACAGTGGTGGAGGAACCAATGAATAATGCAGGAAGAATGACCTTCAGGAAGAGCCAAGCAAAGACCAAGCGAATCATCCTTGACTCAGTCAAAGATAGTATAATGCTTGCAATGACTTCGTTGATGACTGCCAAGGACTGTATGGATACCTTGGTGAATCTGTATGAGAAACAAGCTCCAAGAGGACACTTAAGCACAAGCTTAAGTATTTGAATCTGGAGAAAGGTGAATCAGTGGCATATTTCTATTCTAGGATAGCTCAGATCAAAGCTAAGCTTTTGGTCACAGGGATGACAATGGACGATGATGATTTAGTGCAGGCCATTTTTTACGGTCTTCCTTCTTCATGGGAGACCTTCTTATCCAGTGTAAGTGAGAGAGAGATTCAGACCACGTTTGAGAGGTTATGGCATGATTGCCTCCAAGACGAGAGTCGCACAACTACCAAGAGTGAGCCAACGAAAGAAGAACACGCAGCCTTAGCATCAAGATTCAAGGGAAAGAAGAAAGACAATTTACATAAAGGATCTCAGTGGAAGACAAACACCAAAGGTACATTCAAAGGAAAGAATATTGATACATCTAAGATTAAATTATTATTTGCAATAAGTTGGGTCATTTTGCTAAAGATTGTTGGTTTATAAAGAAATACCCTAGAAAAGGGAAATATCATGCCTCAACTGTTGAGGATTATGAATCCAAAAGAAATCAGAAAAGTCCTTCTAATGAGAAAGAAAATAGGAAAGAATATCATTTGGTTTCTGCCTTATCCAGTTCAGTTTCCACGGGGCCAAAAAATTGGTTAGTAGACAGTGGTGCATCAAAGCACATGACATGGTACAAGGAGATCCTCTCAGATTTCGAGACAAAATATTTTTCAAATCAGGTCGAGCTTGGGGATGAAAAATGTTACAAGATAGAGGGAGTAGGCTCTATCTCCTTTAGATTGGAATCTGGGGCTAGACTTCATGTTGATGAAGTATTATATGTTCCAGGGCTCAAAAAGAATCTACTATCAGTTGCAACCCTTGAGGACAAGGGATATTGGGTGATCTTCAAGGACAAGAAGGCACTACTATGGGCTAAATATAACCACTTAAGTACAACAGAACCCATTGGAACTCGCAGTAGAGGAATGTACGTCGTGCCAGGATAGTTAGTTCAAGCATTAATTTATGATGCGACTAGCTCCAGCGAGTTGTGGCATAGAATACTTGGACATGTTCATTACAAAGCTCTTCCAGATCTATAGAACATGGTATGTGGCATGCCCTCTATTTCTCTTAGTAAAAATGAAATTTGTAAGGGATGCATGCTAGGTAAAAATATAAAGGAAGCATTTCCTAGTAGTGACAACAAAGCTTAGAGCATCTTAGATCTGGTTCATTCTGATGTATGTGATCCCATGTCATCTCCCTCACTCAGTAGTTGTTTGTATTATGTCATTTTTATTGATGATTACTCACGAAAATGTTGGATATATTTTCTTAAAGCTAAAAGTGACACATTTGATAAATTCAAAGAGTATAAAGCCTTTATTGAAAACCAGATAGGGAAACACATCAGAATCCTTAGAACATAAAATGGAGGAGAGTTTGAATCTCTTCAGTTTGAGGATTTCTGCAAGTCAACGGGAATCAAGAAATAGTTGACCATGCCATATAACCCTCAGCAAAATGGTGTTGTTGAGAGGAAAAACATGACTATTTTTTAGGCAGCGAAAGCAATGATGTTTGACCAGGATCTGCCAAATTCTTTATGGGTAGAAGCTACCTCCACTGTCGTGTATATTCAGAACAGGTGTCCACATGCTATTTTGAAGGACAAGACTCCTAAAGAGGTCTTCTCGGGGATCAAACCAGAAGTAGGACATCTAAGGATATTTGTATGTCTTGTGTATATTCATGTCCCTAAAAAAAAGAGGACAAAGATGGAACCCTCAAGAAAGAAAGGGGTGTTTTTAGGGTACAGTAAGAACTCCAAGGATTATAGGATTTATGTACCAGGTCAAAGGCAAATAGAGGTAAGCAGAGATGTGACTTTCCATGAGGAAGCCGCATTTAATAAATCCAGAGAGCTTCAACAGGATTCAGAAGCAGTTCAGCCAGCTTCACCCTCTTTTGAAAATAAGAGTCAGATGATCAGAGGGAGGAACCTCGTGAAGGGCCAAGTAATGAGCCCCTAAAACCCGCTGAAGTCTTAGAAATAACTCTTGAAGAACCTCCATCCAAAAGGAACCCATGGTGGCTTAAAGAAATAGTGTGGGTCACAGAAAGGATAGTTTCTCCCAAAGGAACTTTCAGGGAAAGGAAGAGGCCTCATAGGTTTGAAGGCTATGTTGCATTGATGAGAAGCATTAGTGATGTCAAACCTTCTTCATTTGAAGAAGCAGATAAATTACAAGTATGGAAGGATGTCATGCTTGAGAAATACAGGTCTATTATAAATAACAATGTTTGGGACATTGTGCCAAGGCCAAAAGACAAATCAGTGGTTACTTCCAAATGGATATATAAGATCAAACATGCAGCTGATAGAAGTGTGGAAAAGTTCAAAGAAAGATTTGTAGCCAGAGGCTTCACTCGGAAAGAAGGAATCGACTACGAAGAGAATTTTTCTCCTGTAGCTAGGTATACCTCCATTCGAGCTATTATTTCTTTAGCTTCCGTACTTGGTTGGAAGCTACATCAGATGGATGTAAAAACAACATTCTTGAATAGAAAGAATGAACAAGAGGTCTTTGTGGAACAACGAGATGGTTTTATAATGCATAACAAAGGCACTCATGTATGTAAGCTAAGGAAGGCCTTGTATGATCTTAAGCAGGCTCCCAGAGTTTGGTATGACAAGATTGATGGCTTTCTTAAAAGCCTGGGCTTTCAGAAAAGTGATGTTGATGCAAATATATACTTCAAGGTAAGAGGTAACCAACCTGTTATACTAATATTGTATGTTAATGATCTCTTTCTAACGGGAGATGAAGGGATAATAGCCTGGTGTAAGAAGGAGATAACCTTAGAATTCAATATGGAAGACTTAGGCTTGATGCATTACTTCCTAGGATTGGAAGTGTGGAAAAGACAGGGCGAGATATTTCTGGCACCAGGAAAATACACAGTGGATGTACTAAAGAGGTTTGGTATGATGGATTGCAAATCCATGTCTACTTTGATGGTTACCAACCTGAGGAAGATGCATGATTGATCCGGATTTATGTAGGAACACAATGAAATACAGAAACACACATAAACGCAGAGATCCAATGGAAATAAGACTTCATTTCATTAATAACAAATGACTGAAATATGCTTACAGATAGAATGGAAATAAACTAGCTAGGGCGCTGGTAGCTTATCTCTGAGAAGAGATGTGGCTGCTACTCGCATCTGTGGGAAGATGATTACAATGAGGCTCTAGAGGTATTTTTACAATAGA
>ML793604.1:99585-122990 GCA_009831015.1 Picea engelmannii
TAGGCCTACACCAACACCTATGTAAAGGAGGAAAACATGAAGATGCAACGGTTTCTTAGTGGGTTGCCTCAATCCTTATGGAACATAATTTAGTTTGATGAACCTAAGACCTTGTAAGATGCCATTAGGAAGGCTAGGTACTACTATGAACTATTCAACCACAAGGAATAATATCTGAAGGACTAGAAGAAGAAAGGTAAACTAATATTCAAGAAGAAGGGGGTTAAACCCTCAAAGTTTAATAATCTTGGGAGGAATTATAATATGAGCTTTCGAAATAAGAGTGTGAATCAACATAACTTTCCATATCATAGTGGAATTAAAACCTTTGGATCATCCTCGAGATGGATTGATACTATAAAGAGAGAACCATTGAAATGGTTGGGATGTGGAGAAGAACATCTACTAAGGGACTGCCCTCATAGAAAACAAGACAGTAGGAGACTCTACAATGTTCAAAAGGATACCACAATTAATGATGTGGCTAGGAGCATGCCATATATTCATGAAGCCTTGGATAATAGACAAGCATACCACCAATCCTTAGTGGTGGAAATGGAAGGTATGATTACCAAACATCTTGTTTCTATTCTAATTGACCCTGGTTCTAATTTGAGTTATGTTTCCCCTCAAACTATTGAGAAATGTAAATTACAACAAGTGAAACATGCTAAACCATGGTTGGTGGAGTTGGCCTCTGGAAAAAAGAGGAAGATAAAAAAGATCATACCATCATGCCAATTCATTATGAATGAGTTGTCTACCCAAGAAACCCTAAACATACTCCCTTTAGGATCTTATGGCATGTTTATTGGAATGGACTGGTTAGTGTCCACGGTCCCATAAATCCAAGTTGGACTATTATAATAAAACTTTAGAGTGTAAAGATGAGTAACGGAAGAGAAGGACCCTACAAGTAATTCAAAAGAATGTCTCAGTAAAGAAAAATATCAACCCTTCAAGCGAAGAAGTGTTGTACAAAAGGATTCCCTTTATATGCAATACAAGTACTGAAATATGTTGAGGACCATAAACCAAGCCTAGATGACCATCCTATATTAAGAGAATATAGATATTTGTTTCTTGAAGAGGTACTTGGTTTACCTCCAAGAAGAGACATTGATTTCTCAATAGAACTTGTCCCTGGAGTGGTACCAATGTCTAGAGCTACTTATAGGATGAGTACCCTAGAGCTAGTTGAGCTCAAATTAAAACTGAAGGAGATGTTGGGCATGGGTTATATTCAGACTAGGTGTCTCCTTGGGGAGAACCAACCTTGTTTATGAAGAATAAGGATGACACACTCATGTTGTGCATAAACTATAGACAACTCAACAAAATGACGATTAAGAATAAGTATCCCTTGTCGAGAATTGATGACTTATTTGACTAGTTAAGGGGTGCTACAATTTTCTCCAATATTGAATTCAGGTATGGATACCATTAGGTATATATTAAGTATGAATCCATCCACAAAACAACCTTTAAGAAAAGGTATGGACACTATGAATTTGTAGTGGTTCCATTTGGGCTTACCAATGCACCAGTTACCTTCAGGTGCTTGATGAATAGTGTGCTCAAAAACAAATTGGACATACTTGTGTTAGTTTTCATTGAATATAATAGCATGAAGAACACCTCAAGTTAGTGCTTCAAGTGCTGAGAGAGCACAAGCTCTATGCAAAGTTTAGTAAGTGTGACTTTTTCCAAAAAAAGGTCCATTACTTAGCCCATGTCATCATTGATGAAGGAATAGAAGTTGATCTTGACAAGATCAAATCCATTATGGATTGGCCTACATTAAAATATGTAACTGGTATCAAATCCTTTATGGGCCTAGCAAACTACTACAAAAGGTTCATAAAGGGGTTTGCCAAGAGTGGTTATCCAATCACCTCCCTTCAAAAAAAGGGAGTCAAATTTGTTTTCATAAAGGGGTTTTCCAAGATTGGAAATGAAACTAACAACTAACCTAAGTGTGATATCATTGTAAAATCTCATGCCTCACTGAGCTCATGGAAATAAGTAGTTAGTACTCACTTTTCCACTTTGGTTAGTGTGTGTGCATAGTTTCCAAAGATTCATGTATATTTCAACCCTTTACTAAATTATAGGCACAAATCACACTAATATACAGTCTTTAAGGTTTATAACAAATTTGTAGTCATGTATATTGTAACTTGTAAATTACCAACATCATACAAGGATTTTTCCTCCTAGGGTGTGCATTTTCATCATGCCCTATTTTCATGCATTTTTATGCATTTATAAGGAAACTTTTATCATTTACACACACACTAGAGGGTTTTAATTTTCAGAATGCACGACTAAAGTATGAATAAATGTAAAATGATAAAAATCCAAACTTAATAATTTGAACCACTCAATTTGGAGGTCATATGAGTCTTATGTGTGCATTTTACAGTAAGATAGTTTTATCCTCCATTTTACAAAATTTCTTGAAACTTGGTTCAAGGCATAAGTCCTCAATCATTTTAAAATGCACTCTGGATTAAATATATAGATTTAAAATGTTATTAAATTCACCCCAAATCTTAGATCACTAAATTTGGAGCTATATAGAAGCATGGGAGCTCATTTACATTAGGTCACTTTATATTGTTTTGGTCTCTCAATTTACAAGGGAGATTTTGCCTCTTTTACACAAAAGCGACTTTTATGTTTGCAAATGAAAATATAAATATGTAGACAGGAGTAAAATTATCTAAGAAAACTTCAGAAACTTGAATCACTCAAATTACATGTGTGTTAAGACTTGGGTATACATTTTTAAGCATGGCGTGCATTTTGCACAAATGCATAAATTACAGTTTAAAAACAAAACCAGTATTTTGCTCATTCAGGTATTCACTTTAGTCTTTCTTATTTTATAGTAACACAATGTTACCCTCCATTTTAAAAAAATGTCTTGAATCTTGGTTCAAGGTAGAATTCCTTAGTCATTTTAAAATGCACTCCGGATGAAGTATATAGATTTAGAATGTTATTAACTTCACCCCAAATATTAGATCACTAAATTTGGAGCTATATATAAGCATGGATGTGAATTGGCATTAGGTCACTTTCTATTGTTTTGGTCTCTCAATTTAGAAGGTAGACTTTTCCTCTTTTACAGAGCAGCGACTTTTATGTTTGCATATAAAAATCTAAATATGTAGATGGCTATAAAATTATCTAAGATACCCTCAGAAACTTGAAGCACTCAAATTGCAAGTGTGTAAGGACCTAGGCATGCATTTTTGTGAAGCATGGCGTGCATTTATGCACAACGACATAAATTATAGTTTAAAATAAAAATGTGTATTTCTTAAGTGAGATTGTTCATTTTTAGATGTGGAGGATATAACAAGCTTGAATTAGGGTTTTATGCAACAATATAAACCCTAATTATAATCATCTATATCATCATATATTGAGAACATTGTCATCTACATATGGCTCAACCTCTTCGACTTCTTAATCTAACACATCTATCTGCTCCCTATGTCCAATGCATTGTTCAAAAACAATTTGAATTTTTTTGTTTACTTTATTATATAGGCATCGGACCTATGACGCCATGGTTCATCGTCGAACGCATGCTAGTATTTGGATGAATTGTTCCCACCCCTTAATCACAACCCTGAAAGACTTGGAGCTCTCATGCATCGCCACTCCAATGGAATTTTCCCACCATGGCGTCGTCGATCCAATGGATTTTTTGCACCATATCATTTGACCGCTGATAGACTACATCCTCTAGAGTGTTGTTGCTCCAATGTAGGAGTTCGCCCATAAGGTCACAATTTCGATGGTGTCTGCGTTGACTTTCCAATGCTAATTACACGTGCCTATGTCAAACGAAAGACGAAAGATGTCGGTAAAAAAATGACTACTTGGCTTATGACGGTTCTTGAAAAATGACAAATTTCATTCCAACACGTCGCATTAACGACAACTCTATGAGTGTCGCACTTGCGATGACCCGATGCGACGAAAATCAATTTGATAAAATATCTCCACTACTTCCACATGGTAGTTTGTTACGTCGGACCTACGATAGATGGGTATACACATCAAGAGTGCAACCAAAGGCATTCAACGAACCATTGAAATTGGGCTTGTTGGAATACAAACATGAGTCCATTGAAAGGGGGTCAAAACATCGTCTGAAAATTCCTCCAACACAACATTTTGTGACTATGATGACCCTGAGTGGGCATTCATCCTTTCAACACTTCCACAACAATTTACACACAAGTAATTATGTGGAAAAGAGGACTCGACGATCATTAGATTATGCAATCACCATTCCATGGGTTTCTCTTCGTGTAGCATAATTTCCACAAATGTTGTTAGGTGTTTCATCCTTGTATTTGAGCACTTTCATTGGTTCCTCACAGTGTATGGAAAGACATGTAACCCAATGCATTATATCTCTATAAAATGGGTATTTTTTATCTAGCTAGAGGCAGCTATCATGCATTCAAAAAAGTAAAAATAAAATGCATGCCATGACAGATGCACATCATCCAAAGTGAGGGAAGTCTACCAGTGTCAGTATGCCATCCTATAGAAGGGGTTTGGCCCATTCTTGTGTGAGTACTAGTGGCTTCCCATACGCACCCATGATTTTATGTCCATAGTTAGGGAACAAGATCTTGGGGAACTGGACTGGGTCATGAACATCATAGTCAGTGAAGTGGATGGATTGAACCTTCCCAACCTGAGAGCCTATAAAATTTATGTTAGTAAGTAATGTTGGTTGCGGTATTTCTTTGTCCCTGATAGCCTTATCTTTGTTACGGGCATGCGACTTGCTAGAAGAGGCCATTGGTAGTTTCAACCACTAGGAATCTATGTATCATCGATATTCTATATGTAGGGATGTGAATATAGTGATGGAATCATATGAATTTCACCTATTCATCACTTGGTGTTCTTCTACGTGGCACTGAACCTATTTGGAACTGTACTTGGGTGGAAATAGTAACAAGAAAACCTGATTATGGAAGTTTTAATGCATGCAATCTGATATTTCCACGATGGTATTATATAAGGATATGTCGTAAAGGCCATTTATTGTTGATATTCTCTGAGATGATTAACTTGCGTCGTGGGGGGCATCTTACCATAATTTTTCCCATCTTACCGTCAACTATTGGGTAACAACTTGTTTTCCTACTGCCGTGATCATATGGACCTTGTCGACGACAAGCTATTGTCTCGGTTCTTTCCTTTCATATCAATATAGAATTTAAACTTCAATCCATTTTCAAACGTGAAAAATCTCTAGATTTGATTGTGGCATCTATCCCCAAATTATTCTCCAAACGTGCCAAATCTTCATGAGGGTATGGTTGGATGTGTCCACCTTTATTACACCACAGTGTCTATGTTGCCTAATATTTATTGTGATGTTGAATACTTTATGCATGCATGAAGTCTTATTCTTCAAGGGTATCGTGCATGGTTACTATGAACCCTTGCGTTTGCACCCAAGATGTTAACATGTCGTGTTATCCCCTGGAGAGTAGCAACGCTTCTTTATGCGGATCCAATTTATTTCTCCTCCCCGTGGAGGATCATTAGTAGTTGTGGTTGGAATTGGGGGAATTCACTAGCTTCCCAATCCTAAATTAGTTTTAGCCTCAGGCATAGCCACCCGTTCACAATCTTGATGATAGTTGAAGGAACATAAGGGATGGAACTTCCTACTGGTGTAGTGTACCTGGTATTTGAATGGATATTTCATGCATTCAGAATCTGTTTGGCCAGCCAATGCCTCTCATAGGAAAACATATATTTTTGGATATCAACCCCTAAGCTGGAGCTTTCTTTAATAGATTCCACTACTTCTACCCATTCATGTAGATGTTCATGATGTGTTTCCCACCATTGCACTTGTATTCCTTGTATCATGGTGTTGAGGGATTGTATATGGTGGGTTAAGGGAACTTGCAACATTTGGGTAATGAATATTTCCACAGAATCCATTCTGTCAAATAAATATGGGGTATAAGTTGTGAACCCAACTTCATGCACTGCGATTGTGATTCGTGCACGCCTTCTAGGAGAGACTCCATAGAGATTTTTTTTCCATCTTTCCATAGCATCATCATATGACTTTACACTTCTCCAACTCAAATCATCGTTTTTTGTGGGATTGATGTATTCCTCTTTGTGCCTTGTGATTTGATAGATGTTTTCAATAATGGAGTTGTGTGCATCCTCATTCACAGGATCATTGTATATGTCGCCTCCATTCAAACATAATGGTGCAATCACACGCAAAGTGTCTCTCTCAAAAGTCATCTTCCTTTTCTTCAAACTCAAAATGACATTATTGTCAAATGCCCAATTAATACCAAGTAATGCAGGGTAGGGATATGAGTCATACATGATATCAATCACGTCAAAATATACCTTATTCTTCACCCCTTCAATGTTCACTTCGACCTATTCCAACCGACCTATAGGATAGATTTTGTATTGATTAGCCAGCTTGAGTTAAATTGGGGACCCCACCAAGTTAGGTCTTCCCATCAACTCCTATGATTTATTTAACATGATGTTCACATTGAATCCCAGATCCAACATGACTTCATCCATCTCATAGCTTATGAGTTTAGTTTTCATCTTGAACTCTCTTCATGTGCACTTCTTCTTATGGACTTTGTAGACATCTCTTTCTGGTAGTGGGGAGGATATAGCTGAACTTGTTCAATCTTCCCCCATACATCTTTTTAACATGTGCGTCAAATTTATTACAACATCAGGATCACTTAACAAATTGAAACAATAGCAGAAGAAGTTACTTACTTGATATTCTACTTGTTATCCATGACTATTGTTGCATAGTGCTTCCTCTTCCATCGTGTGTTGCAGCTCTTCATGCACGTTCTCCTCTATTTCTTTTTTTCTGGCTTGCCATACCTCTTCCTTCATGTGGGGTTATTCCAACAACCTTTGTGTCATGCATTGTATTTCTTCGTGCACACAAGATTCCTCAAAAGACTTATGTGTGGCGCGTTGTAATTCTTCACGGGCTCGAGCCTCCTCTAGAGATCATTGTGTTGTGCGTTGCACTTATTCACACACCTAGGATTCCTCTAGTGACCTTTGGGTCATGTTTTGTAGCTCTTCACGTGATCTCTCCTCCTCTAGATCCCTATGGGCATTGCACATAAATTGTTTCTGCTACGCAACATCAAACTTGGGAGGGGGCTTGCACCACTTTTCTAATATTCCCTTCTACTCTTTAGGCCAATAATTCTCCATTCTTTAATTCCATTTTCATTTTAATTCCTCCTCGGGTTACCACCTGCACATCAGCTTCCTCATATTTATTCTGGTTCTCGAGCAGCTCTGTAGTTACCATGTTGTAGTGTGCCTTCTCCTCCCACTTCTTCAACAAGTCAAGACAATCCTTAGTGGTATGCTTGGTACTATAGAAGTACCCAAAAAGAGCACGCGGTTTGGTACAAAATCTCAAAATGTGGCCTATATTTCCACAATTGAAACAAATGGGTGGTCTTCTTCCACCTTCACCATATCCTCGTCGTCAAGCTCGTCCATATCCACCCTGAGGACCTTCATGATATCCACCTCTTTTTGCACCTCCGCGGTCACCACCTTTCTGCTCTTCTTGAACCCGGAAGGCATCATGAGTGTGGTCCAGCATCAACTGAAGTGATTGACAATTGTTCACATTGTACCCCGTAGATTTGCAGAATTTGCAAAAAAAAATATGCGTAGTATTTTGGTACTTCTGAAGTGTTGGGCAGTGGGGAGGGATATGTCCCCACTGTCTGCAAATCTCGCACCAATCAGTATCATTCCCAATTGGAAATGGATTCGACGTACTCATCACCAAACAATTTCCCAATGTAGGACATTCATCCCTATGGTTACCTTTTGACCGACATTTAGTAAACCATATGTGCTTGCACACCACTTTTGTCTTTGCCATATCTTGGAACTGCATTTTCAGATTTGCAAGTTGGGATTGCACCTACACCAATCTTGTTGATGTCTCTCCACTTCCTCGTGTATATTCTAGGAACATCACAATCTCCATGGCCTCTGCCTAAGTAATCACCTTCTATTGGGTGAGAGAAACTCGGATATGGGGGAGTAGTCATGCAATGAAACATTCCTTGTGTTGAACATCTTGGATATGGAATGTCAGCCTATATAACAATATCTTGAACTGCTAGTCATAATCCCATATGGTCTCTCCAATCTATTTCTTGATTTCTTTGATTTCAATAATGCACCACGATTTTAACTTATCCTTATGAAATTCCCTAAGAAGATATCTATTATTTTTTGTCAGGGACCTCATTTGTCCCACTAGCGTAGTCACCTTGTACTTCATGTACCACGTCAGAGCTTTATTCCTTAAAGTGGTCTCCAACTGAGAAATCTTCGATGCTTCATCTGTGATCCTCTTTATAGACCAGATAGCCTCACATGTGAACCAATGTTGCTCTGCATTGTCCTTACCCGTCCCATGGAACATGGGTAGCCTCAATGTTCTATCTTGATTCATTATTCTAAATCTAGTGGTGTTTCCTCCTGATTGATTGCTAGTTGTTGATGATCTTGGTATTGATACCCTTCCTAGCAAATTATTGTTGACTTCATCTTCTTAGTCACTCATATCCTCTCTTCTTTCTTCTAAAATTCTTTCTTCCTCTTCTCTTATTGCCTCATTGTCTATTTTTCTTTCTTCTTGGTTACAAATGTGCAAGGGGGGAAGTTCAAAGAGGGGGTTTCTCCATCTTCTTTCATAATCTCTTGTGAGGGATCCTAGAGATTTTCCAACCTAAAATTGTGCAAGACCATTCACTATAGCCAAATCCTCAAACCCTTCCTGAAGGGGTTCTTCACCATCTGTTCCTATGTCATTTCCTTTACTTTGCACCTCATCTTCCTCTAATGTTGTGAAATATCTCAACAACCAAGGGTATTTTACTTTTTCTTCTCTGACCCTACTACCATTACTTCTGGTATCTTCACTAGATACCCTACTCCTAAAGTCACATCTCTTCAAAAACCTATCTCTTTATATGCTCCTCTTTAGAACAACACTCTCTCATGCACATCCTACTAGTGTGGTCTCCTTCCTCTTCATTATAGATATAACCCCTCACCTTTCACCCCTTTTTATCTTATTTCCTCTCCTCTATTATGATTTCCTTCTTAGCTCCACTCTTCCTATGTATCTTTCGGATCTTTCTCTTATCTTCTCTTCTGGTTCCATTCTCTCTTCACCTCATCTCAACATCTTCTATATCCTCTAGACCAAATTCGTCTTTTATCTCTCCCTTCCCCCCCTTCTTTTCATCCCCTTCTAGCACAAGGGGGTCTACTTGGCCATCCTATTAGGCTCCATGCGCATGAATCCTTTTTCTGCAAACAACATCTTGATCCACAACAAGGCTTCTTTCAACAGTCAATTATGAGGACCTTCAACAAATGTTCTTCCAGCCTCACTAAAAGAATCACTATACTCAATGGTGAACCCAATAATATATCCCTCCTTTACTTAGGAAAACCAAAAATCAATTGCCTGAGCCCACTTATTATCCACTAATTTCATTTTGTTGACTATAGTCTAGTCCAAGACTAGTGATTCTTGAGGTCTCAGAGCAGTGTTAGTAACAGTTTTCCTCTCTAGCCATTCATATGACAAACATGGAAACTCAACAAAGAAAATATCATACTAATCAGTGTATATGTAGCTCTCTTTCCAACATTCAATGTTGGTTATTAAACCCTGGGTTTCTCGTTGTGAAAACTCATATTCCATCATGTATAACCAATATTGTATTTCCTCTCGATATAGATTCTATCTCATTCTCTCCCTTCATCATGCAATATAAAACCTTAGGGTCTTGGAGAAAAAACCATTTGTTGGATCGCTTACATGCATCCTTCCTAATGCTAGTGGGTTGATGACCTAGGGTTCATCTAGAGTTAACCAAAAACAATCTCAAGGCGTTGGCATATCAATCTTCAATCGAGGATCGAAAAAGGTCTCACCCAAGTCACCATGAGAATTAGACAGACCATTTGGTCTTGCGTCAAATATGAATGGATGAAGCAGACAAGGAAGTCTATCGGGCTATCATTCATTCATTCAATCATAATCCATTAAAAAGGTAACAACATAAACCATTAATGTAATCATCCATTAAACTCAGAGTACACACATAAAGTAACATAGACAAATGCAACTTTATATTATCTCCCTTAACCATCAAAATGCATACATCAACAGATCCACATTACATAGGGAATCATGTTCTCCACTTTGATCCATTCCATAAATTTTTCATTACAATGCACCATGTGCTCTTTGTCCATACTCTACACTACTCAATTGACTCCATTATAGACTCTATACAAGACTCTTTCCAGACTCATACAAAATTGTTACAAAACTCAAAACAGAACTCATGCAAAACTTGGATTGGACTCTTGTCAATTTATCAAATAGGGTTTTCTTCTCATTTCTTCTTCTTCTTCTCTCTCTCGACTCTGATGCTCTATCACTTTCTTCTATGCTCCACTCACTCTAGTGATCCCGAGTGTCACTCACTTCTTCTAATCTGCATGCATCCAACATAACTTCTTTGGAGCATGGAAGTCCTAACAAACTTTCCATCTCATCCATCATATGCCCCATGATCTCTCATGTTGTCTTGGTTCACTATTCAAGAATATTCTTGAAGATATTCTTCTGACTCGACGTGAATGCAATATCTTTCCTATCTAATGCATGCAGTATAAAAATCAATTGGTGTGTGTTCCTTGTTCCATATGTCATGCAACTGCTACTATGTGCGCACAAAACTTATGTGTGTGTAAGGTTGAAATGTTCGTACACACAACCTACCCAAAATATTGGGTGCCAACATCAACTCAAATGGGGATGGCATAAATATGCTCAGTCTTGGTGATGCAGATCCCCCTGCCCTCGGGCCGAGATCCGCTCAGGATCTTCATTACAACCATGTCGAGGGTTAACCAACCCTTTCTCTTAAGCCACAAAGGACTTCGGATTTCGGGGTTTTGTGATCCCTAATGTCGAGCTCCTCGACTCTTCCACTTGTTGAATCCCGAAATGTCAATACGCCGAAATTTCTGACCACGTTCTTCTCCTGTATCGGGTTTTTCGCGTTTTCAGGGTCTCGGACTTTCCGATTTCGCTAATCTTGTTGTCAAGGTTATTGACCTTGCCACCTTCTGAAACCCGAAATTTCGATATTTCCAAAATGCTTGGTCGCGTCCTCCTACATAGTTGTATCACGTTTCACGACTTCGGGAGTTTCGTAACAAGGAATCCCAACCTCTTGTCTTCACAACTGTCGAAATGCCGAAACCCGAAACGTTCAGCAAAAGGTTGGCTTCTATCGAAACTTTTTCCCCTTTTCAGAGTTTCAAACTTCGCAAGTTCGCGAGTCCTGATGTAAAGCTTCCAGCGCCCTAACCTCCACAAACCTAGAAACTCTGAAATGATATCTCCAACGAGATCAACGGTTATAAGCCTCCCTTTGATCCGAAGACCCATGTGATTTCAGGATTTCGGGTACCGGGAGTCCAAGACTCTCGATCCCATAACACTATCCTCTCGGGTTCCTGAACCTCGAAACACCAAATTACCGAAACACCCCTTCACACTATTTCGTGTTTCACAACTTCAGGGGTTCTCATGTGAAGAGCCCAAATTCTTGTCAACGGGAATGCCGAAATCCCGATTCCCGAAATGTTGAAATACCACTTCATGATATCTTGCTGCGACTTCAGATTTCAGGTTTTCCTCCTCCCTGTGTCCCGATCACTCGTCCTCAAGACCTCCAAAATCCCGAATTCCAAAGTTCCGAAATTCCGACCTCGTCACCCCTTTTCTTAGTACATGAAAACTCTTTTTGCGTTTCATGGATTTGACCAACCAAAGGTTTCTCCCACACTTCGGATTTATGATCCCCGAAATGACAAAATGATCTCGACGGTGAAATGATCGAAATCAACAATCCACGTTGAATCCTACCTTTCGAAAGTGGATCTATCCAACGCTTAACTTCCCCTGCAACTTCCTTGGATCCTACAGTCCTCGCTATTTCGGGAGTTCTCCTCGGAGAATTCCGACCGTTCATTTCCCTTCTCAAGAAATTTTGCAAAATGAACTAATGTCCCCTCACTGTGACCTTCCTTCTGCAAAGCAATTTCACTTCGCCTCCCTTTGAATCCTTCAATTACTCTTGGGTATTTGAACTCACGACTCTATGCTCTTTCTCTGCAACAGTAGTCCTTCAATCTCTCAATCTTAGTTAACAATTTTCTAAGGATTCAACTAGCTCGCGCACGCCTTGCACGGCCCCTGTGCTCCACTTGCACTTCTGTTGAAATGAGAACAACGAAAACCCTCCTGATATTTCAAAGATGAACTCTGAACCTTCGTCAACGCACACCTTACGGACATTTCACTGCACTCCTTGCAGAAAATTCTCACTCAAGATGAGAAACAATTGAAACTCATTTCCTCTCTCTCTCAAACTTCAAACACTTAACATGAAATCATACATACATAGCATAACAACAAATGCATGAGAGAGAGAATAAACAACCATAAGAAAGTCAATTAGCATGTATACACAGAAAACATCATAACACCATGAATCTAAATCAAAGCTTCATATATTAATTCAAAACTTTTGTACATGGGTTCTCCTCTACAACTCTCCTGCTTCAACCCTCTTCTTCTCTATGCTAATGTGCTTAATTGATCTAATTCTGAATATGATACAAAGATACAAAGATGAGGGTGTCTATATTCATTTTCCCTCATGTTCTTCTAAACTGTCTAATCTCTAATTCAAACCTACCTACTTTCATTAACTATGCATAAATGCCTCTACATTCTTCAGATGAAAGCGAATCGCTCATGATCTGTTTACAATACGCAAGTATGCTTTCTTTTAACCATTACATTAATGCTTCAAAAACATTTCCAAAACATGTAAAATGTATATTGCACTTTCCAGTTGTCTTTTGCCTTCAGGATTGCTTGCTGCTGGTTGCTTGTGATGCTCTTGCATCATACTCCCTTGTTTGAAAAAATTTCATGAACTCTTGTTCATGAGATCTTGCACGGTCTGTCCATGCTTCTGAATTTATTCTTCATCTTCCCAACTGGCATCTTCAACTAGATGTCCCTTCCATTTGACCAAGTATTCAAAATACTCTTTCCTCCTGGTCTTCTTGTTGATTCTCTTGTCAAGTATACTTTCCATCTGTGGCTTTGCAGCTACAGGCATTTGTTTGGTCCACTGAACTTATGTTTTTTCATTCTCTACCCCTGCTTCTTCAACTTTGTAAGGGTACAAATATGAGATGTTGAATATCGGTGAAATTCTGACCCCATCGAGTAATTTGATCTCATATGGATTTGCCCCAAATTTCTTCATGACTCTGCATGGTCCAATCTTTGTCATTTTCAGTTTGTTATATGTTCCCCTTGGGAACCTCTCCTTCCTTAGATGTGCAAGAACCAGATCACCAAATTCAAACTGAAGTTCTCGCCTGTGTTGATCTACTCTGTGTTTATACTCTTGACTCGAATTTTGCAAACGTTCCCTCACTTGGCTGTGAATTTCCTTCATTGCCTCTGCAAAATCCTCCGCACTAGCACTTATGAATTCAGTCTGTTTTGAATCCTTCAATTCAAACACTCCCCTAGGTTGCATTCCATAAACAATTTGAAATGGACTATGACCTATGCTTCTGTTGATTGAATCATTGTAAGCAAATTTTGCCTGTGGCAGAATGTGATCCCATTGACTGTGGTGTTCAGTCACTAGGCTCCTCAGTAAATCTCCCAAGCTTATGTTCACAACTTTTGTTTTCCCATCAGTCTGAGGATGATAAGATAAGATAAATGACAAACTTGTCCCCATCTTCTTCCATAAATTCCTCCAGAAATGTCCCACGAACTTGGTATCTCGATCTGAAACTATACTCGTTGGTAAGTTGTGAAGTCTAACAACTTCTTTGAAAAACAGGTTCGCAATATGTGTTGCATCGCTGGTTTTTTGACATGGTATAAAATGTGCCATCTTTGAAAATATGTCTACCACCACAAAGATTGAATCAAATCCTCCTTGTGTTCTTGGCAGACCCAATATAAAATCCATGCTCACTGCATCCCACGGCCTCTTTGGTATGGGTAATGGCTGGTATAACCCTGTGTTCTGCCTTTTTCCCTTTGTGTGCTGACAAATTCTACACTTGTCCACAAATATTTTGACATCCGTCCTCATTCCTAGCCAAAAATATGAGCCATTCAGTTTTGAGAACGTCTTATCATGACCGAAGTGTCCAACCAATCCTCCACTGTATTTTTCTTTCAGCAGATTCTCCCTCATGGAGCATTTTGGAATACATAATTGATTGCCTCTGAATAATAATCCATCCTGGATCATATATTCATTCCATTGACTTCTGTCCCTGAGAATTGGATTCTCAGATGCCTCATACACCTCTTTAAAATATGGATCGTCTCTGTACATTTCTTTGAGATTATCAAAACCCAAAGTTTTGACTCTAAATTCCTGCATCAGCAAACATTTCTTGCTCAAAGCATCGGCAACTTTGTTAGCAGTTCCATAAATATGTTTAATTACAAAAGTAAAATTATGCATATATTCAACCCATTTTGCATGCTTTTGGTTCAACTTTTCCTGTTGAGTCACGAATTATAAAGCATGATTATCGTTGTACAAAACAAACTCTTTAGGGACCAAATAATGTCTCCATTTCTTCAGTGCTTGTTTGACTGCATAGAATTCCTTGTCATGTGTTGAATATTTAATCTTTGCTTCATTCAATTTTTCACTTAAGTATGCGACTGGCCTGTCGTCTTGGCTCAAGACTGCTCCAATTGCAAACCCACTTGCGTCACATTTGACCTGAAATGTCTTACTGAAATATGGCAACACCAAAATTGGTTGTTCAGTAATCTTCTTTTTCAATAGATTGAAACTTTTCTTTGCTTCTTCTGTCCAATGAAAAGACTTATGTCTTTTCTTCACCATGTCCATCATCGGTGCGCTAATTCCACTGAAATTTCTGATAAATTTCCTGTAGAAACTAGCCAATCCATGGAAGCTTCAAACCTCAAATACACTCTTCGGTGATGGCCAATTCTTAATCGCTTCTACCTTATCCGGATCCATTTTTAGCTCATTTGCAGAGATAACAAAACCAAAATAAATGAGTTTTGTCCTCATAAATGTTGATTTCTTCATATTTATTAGCAACTTCTCTTGCTGTAATCTCCTCATCACTGTAGCTAAATAATTTAAATGCTCTGCTTCAGTTTTGTTGAAAATCAATATATCATCAAGATATACAATGATGAATTTTCCTATGAAATCCTTCAGGACTTCATTCATCAATCTCATGAAAGTACTGGGTGCATTTGTTAAACCAAATGTCATAACAAGCCATTCATACAGCCCCTCATTCGTCTTGAATGTCATCTTCCATTCATCACCTTCTCTCATACGAATTTGATGATGTCCACTTTTCAAATCAATCTTTGAAAAACAAATTGCCCCACTCAAGCAATCCATCAAATCATCCATCCTTGGCAAAGTAAATCTATATCTGATGGTAATCTTTTTCATTTCCCTCGAGTTTTTGCACATCCTCCAGCCTCCATCTTTCTTTGGGATGATCATGGTTGGAACAACACATGGACTCAAGCTCTCTCTAAGCAATCCTTTGTCCATCAAATCCTAGATCTGTCTCTTGACCTCTTCATTCTCCTGCGGCGTCAATCTGTACGTTGTTTTCTTTGGTAAACTAGCTCCAGGTATAAGATCAATATGATGGCTTATACTTCTGATAAGTGGCAACGAACGAGGTAGTTCGTCCACTACTATATCAGTAAACTCTTCCAGCAACTTTTGGATTTCCTCTGGTAAATCATCCACTCTTGTACTGGTTAAAACAATTCTAGGTTTCCTGACCACAATAAATTGTGTATCTTCCTTCTTCTTAACCTCCTTAAGAAGTTCCTTCCCACTCATGAGAAGTACAATTTTTCTCACCTCTGGTTTCACTTCTTTATCCTTAATCGGCAGCAACATGTGAGTTCTCCCATTCTTCTCTAGGGTGTATGTGTTCTTTCTCCCATCATGAATCACATTCCTATCATATTTCCATGGTATACCCAGCAATAGATGACAAACATCCATGGGAATAACATCACATAGTATTTTATCCTTATATCCTCCTATTTTAAATTCAACTAAACATTGTTTAGTGACATTTACCTGATGTCCTTTTTGTATCCATGAAACTTTGTATGGGCTTGGATGTTCAATAGTCTCCAGCTCCAGCTTTTCTACCATCTCTGTAGAAACGAGATTGTCTGTGCAACCACTGTCCACTATAACCTTGCATACCCTATCTTTGGTCTTGCAAGTAGTCTGAAAAAGTTTGTTCCTTTGGGCTGGGTTCTCTGCCTCCTTCTCTGGCGTTAAGAGAACTTTTCTCATCATCAGTGATCTTTCTCCCTCAGCATCTTCTGCCTCAACATTCCATCCTTGTGCTTCGGCAATTTTATTTTCACCTCCTTCTTTCTTTCTATCTGGACATTCATAGGATTTATGTCCATTTTTTCCACAGGTAAAGCATTTTATTTCTCCACCTCTGCCTCTTCCTCTTCCTCTGGTTCGAGAAAAAGTATTTCTATCAGCATATTGTCCTCTCTATGAGCTTCCCCCTCTCTCAGTTTGAGTTTGAGGTTTCTTCCACTCTTCTTTAGATTTATGAGCTCTGTCTTGGGTAATTGTTTTGCCTCAAGCTTGACTTTTGCCTCAGCCTCTTTGACCTTGCTTTCGGCTCAGCTTCTCTTCAAATTTCAGAGCCATCTAATAAGAATCCTCCACATTCTGAAGGCTCATCATGCTCATCTCATCTTGGATGTCATATCTCAGACCATTCATGTACCTGGAAACCTTTTCATCATCATTTTCTCGATGATCTTCTCTGATGTTGATCTTGTAGAATTCTTCGATGTACTCTTTCACTCATCAACTTCTATCTCAAGTTCTGCATTCTCCGAAATAGAGTAATCTGATAATCCTTGGGTATGAATTTAGCTTTCATCTTTGCAACCATTCTATCCCAACTTTTGATTTTTTGCTTGCCTTTGCAGTGTCTGTCAGCCTGCAGTTCATCCCACCATAATGTTGCATGCCCTTTAAGTCTTGTGATAGTGTGCTTGACCTTCTTATCTTCCTCGACATCCTCATAGTCAAAATATTTATCCATATCTTTAATCCAGTCTAGATTTTCTTCAACATATAGGTTCCCCTCATACATGGGAATCTCCATTTTTGCTCTGGTACCTATCCTTGCAACAACCCTGAATAGGCATTCATCTATTGCATCTTCTGCTGCAACTTCGTCTCCCTTGTTTCCAACTTCATTTTCACTTTCAGCCTCTCTGACATCCCCATAATTAACCGTGTGACTCTGTGTTGTTTCCATGGCATCAAGCCTAGCACATAGTTCATGCATTTCCCTTTCCACTGCTGGATCAGGCATTAGCATGGATCTATCTCTTCTTCTCGGTGGCATGGATGAGAAATATCTCTTTTCTCTACTACAAAAAGCAAAGAAATTATTCTGGGCTCTAATACCACTTAACGTAGATCCCCCTGCCCTCGGGCCAAGATCCGCTCAGGATCTTCACTACAACCACGCTGAGGGTTAACCAACCCTTTCGCCTAAGCCACAAAGGACTTTGGATTTCAGGGTTTCGTGATCCCTAATGTCGAGCTCCTTGACTCTTCCACTTGTCGAAACACGAAATGTCGATACGCCGAAATTTTTGACCACGTTCTGCTCCTGTATCGGGTTTTTCGCCTTTTCGGGGTTTCGGACTTCACAATTTCGCGAATCCTGTTGTCGAGGTTCTTGACCTTTCCACCTTCCGAAACCCGAAATTCCGATATTCCTGAAATGCTTGGTCGCGTCCTCCTACACAACTGTATTGTGTTTCGCGACTTCAGAAGTTTTGGAACAAGGAATCCTGACCTCTTGTCTTCACAACTGTCGAAACGCCGAAACCCGAAGAGTTCTGGACTTCTCGAGTTCGCGAGTCCTGATGTAAATCTTCCAGCACCCTAACCTCCACAAACCCCAAAACTCAGAAATGATATCTCCAACAGGATCAATGGTTATAAGCCTCCCTTTGATGTGACGACCCACATGATTTCGAGCTTTCAGGTACTGGGAATCCAAGACTCTCGATCCCAGAACACTGTCTTCTCGAGTTCCCGAACCCCGAAACACTGAATTGATGAAATGTCCCTTCACACTATTTTGCGTTTTGCAACTTCAGGGGTTCTCATGTGAAGAGCCTGAATTCTTGTCAACGGGAATGTCGAAATCCCGATTCCCAAAATGCTAAAACACCACTTCACGATATCCTATCTTGACTTCGAATTTTGGGCTTTCCTCCTCCCTTTGTCCCGATCACTCGTCCTCAGGACCTCCGAAATCTTGAATTCTGAAGTTTGTAAATTACGACCTCGTCACCCCTTGTCTTAGTACACAAAAACTCTTTTCGCATTTTGGGGATTTGACCAACCAAAGGTTTCTCCCACACTTCGGATTTATGATCCCCGAAATGACGAAATGATCTCAACGGTCAAATGATCAAAATCAACGATCCACATTGAATCCTACCTTTCGATGGTGGATCTATCCAATGCTTAACTTCCCCTGCAACTTCCTTGGATCCTACGGTCCTCGCTATTTCGGGATTTCTCCTCGGAGAATTCCGACCATTCAATTCCCTCCTCAAGAACTTCTGCGAAATGAACTAATGTCCCTTCGTCGTGACTTTCCTTCTGCAAAGCAATTTCAATTCGCCTCCCTTTGAATACTTCAAAGGCACTACCCCTTTTGAGCTTCTCTGACAACTTCAAATCACCAAAGAACTCTTGCACGCACTCCTTACGGCAATCCTTCAATTACTTCTAGGTATTTGAACTCATGATTTTGTGCTCTTTCTCTGCAACAGGAGTCCTTCAATCTCTCAATCTTAGTTAACAATTTTCTAAGGACTCAACTAGCATGCGCACACCTTACACGGCCCATGTGCCCCATTTGCACCTCTCTTGAAATGAGAACAATGGTATCCCTCCTGAGCTTTCAGAGATGAACTCTGAACCTTCGTCAATGCACACCTTGCGGACGTTTCACTGCACTCCTTGTAGGAAATTCTCACTCAAGATGAGAAACAATTGAAACTCATTTCCTCTCTCTCTCAAACTTCAAACACTTAACATGAAATCATACATACATATCATAACAACAAATGCATGAGAGAGAGAATAAACAACCATAAGCAGATCAATTAGCATGTATACACAGAAAGCATCAAAACACCATGAATCTAAATCAAAGCTTCATATATTAATTCAAAACTTTTGTACATGGGTTCTCCTCTACAACTCTCCTGCTACAACCCTCTTCTTCTCTATGCTAATGTGCTTAATTGATCTAATTCTGAATATGATACAAAGATAAAAAGATGAGGGTGTCTATATTCGTTTTCCCTCCTGTTCTTCTAAACTGTCTAATCTCTAATTCAAACCTACCTAATTTCATTAACTATGCATAAATGCCTCTATGTTCTTCAGATGAGAGAAAATCGTTCATGATCTGTTTACAATACGCAAGTACGATTTCTTTTAACCATTACATTAATGCTTCAAAAACATTTCCAAAACATGTAAAATGTATATTGCACTTTCCAGTTGTCTTCTGCCTTCAGGCTTGCTTGTTGTTGGCTGCTTGTGATGCTCCTTCATCACTTGGCTAGATCATTGGGGAATAAAGGAAGAGATCATTCTGTAGGATAAATATAATATTAAAAATATTATTTCATCTAAATTTAAGGAGAAATTGTAGTGCGATAAAGAATTATAGGGTAAAAGAAAAATTAAGATACTATAAGGAGGTGATCAGTCATAATCTAGAATATCAAAAGTATTTCTTTGTTATGATTAGTGTAAACAAGAGAGCCATCATTGTTGAAATAAAAACAAATTCTCACGAGCTCCATAGTGAAACTCAATGCTGAACAATTCCCAAAACACCTTGGGATGAAAGAATATGTCATTTTTATGACACTAAGAAGGTTGAATATGAAAAGAAATTTCTCTTAGAATGTCCAACATATACCAAAATTAGATCTCAATTTCAAAATATTTGTCACACTACCAACCTTCCTAACCTTCTAACTCAACAAAACTATGGTGATCTTAGAATGCTTCTCTTAATGCTTTTCTAGCACATAAATAAAATTCTAAAGAAATCCGAGTAATCCCTTACTTTATTAAGTTCCAATAGACCAAATTCAATCTCAGTGGATGTCAATCATCATCATTGATTTTTTTTTAAAACGGTGGTAAAATATAGCATAACTCAATTGTCAATTAGAAGTGTGGACAACCATCATTGGCTACCATATGTGAATGTAATATGACCTACTAGTGGTCCGTAAGGGGACAAACTTTCACTCTAGTGAGACGCCTCTTGGTTTTAGGTCATTAACTTTTTTCTTTACATCTAAGGAAGAAAAGTGCTTAATCAATCAAAAGTAGTTTTATGTCTTATTCCAAGACCAAAAGATGGTTTTAGCCTAAATAGTATCTCCAAGAAAGTCAATATCTTGTAGTGTAGAGTGGTCTTTGAGGTTATAGTAATAGGTCATGTTCTTTCGAGTTGCAACTAGCCTTAGTTCCATACATGAAGCCAAATACTACCCTTAGTACACTTTAACCTCTTGCCTTTGTCTTTATTCCCTTACAAAAAGAATAAAAACTGATTAAAATAAATAAATTTATCTACTCATTAAATGAATTATTTTTATAATTGTGGAAATGAATACTAGATTGAAATTTCAAAAACATTTTACCTAATACAACTGATGATTCTAACACAATAACCACAAATGTTTAATAAAATGATTTTTTTTACAATGTATTATAAATATTAATTATATTTGACTAATAAAATGCCTATGATTAACTGTGAACATTAAGTACCCTACTACTCAGTATTGAATGTTGTATGAGGGTGGATCATGTTAGCACTAGAAGTCGCCTCTGGATTGCGATAGAGGTAAGCCCAATACCCATAAGAGTTTATATGTCACGGGTTGGTTTTATATGAGGTCAATGGGTGCAGACTCAAGATAGTATCGTTTTAACTCAGAAAACAGGGACCAACATGTTGTTACGGGAAAATCCCCCTGTGGACAGGTGGATTCCCTCTTGGATCCTAAATCTCTAAGATCAAGACAAAAAGGTGTTGACTTTGGTCATTGGCCTCCCTTTAAACCTAGTTAAACTAATCTATAGAGAAGAGGAAGAAGATGTACCTTTTTACGATTTTTGTCCTCGCCCAGTTCCAAGTTGAGCTCCGATCTACAAGCTCTTCAACAGGTCCTGCAATCCAATCAAAGACGAAACATGTTTCCTATTATACTATGATTAGTTTGAAACTATATCTATCCATTAAACACAAGTTCATGTAGGCATACACAATCTTGAAGGAAATAGGCCAAGAACATGTATTAATGAGAACTCAATAGAGATACTTACAGACCTTTGATGAAGTTGCAACAGCCTCTTCCATCTCTCCTTGTCCATCCCCTTGCTCAAATAATCTACAATGAAAATGAATATGCTTTATTGATTATCTCCCTTATGAAATCATAAGTTTGATGCCTTCAATGTCCTCTCAATACCACTTCTCATGAGATCATAAGTTTGGTATCTCTAAAACTCCATATCCATTTCACCATGAGAAGACCTCCTCATATAAGTTTGGAGAGACCCAACCACCTTAGATATTGTTGGGATAGGTTGAGGATCCTTCTCCATCAGTTGTGAATCTTTCCTAAGATCCATCCTTGACCTCAGATTTGAATCCAACCAACTCTAGAGATGAGGGGGGATTTTCCCTGATTTTCCTCAATAGCCCAAGATTTCCTCAAAAAACCTAGTGCTCCCCCAAAATGGGGCACATAGTGTTGCAACAATCCCCCAAAGGAGGGAAAGGAGCATTGGCACTACCTGACAGTGGGTAGGGGAGAGCTGCCCAAAATTTCCTCAAACAATCCCAGCGCTCCCCCAGAAGGGTGCATAGAGTGCTGGAACTCTCCCCCAAAGAAGGTCAAGGAGCGTTGGCACTCCCTGACAGTGGGTAGGGGAGCGTTGGCCTTCAAAATTCATTTTTAAGTGGTTTTTTTCATGGAAAAAGCTTTGTACTCTTCATCAAATGGTTTCTTCTTCTTTAACCAATCTCTGAGGGTGTCTTCAAGTGTTCCTTGTGATGTCATTTGAGACATGACATGGGAAAGATGACTATATGATGTCTGCGACACTTGTGGTAAAAATGAAACACTTGTAATGACGACAATAGGTCATCATTGAAATGAGTAATTTTGATGTGTAATAGATTGCCCCCCAAAGAGAAAAGTTAGAAGATGGAAACTGATGACTGAAGTACTTTGTAGACTTTTTCGAGAAAGGGTATGGACGTGGAGAACTTGGTAGAAGATGCACACAACCATCAAACAAATATTATGACATGTTTCAAACCCAAGGCAGGCATACCTATGCTTGGGTGATAAATACTTGCAAGGTATGGCTGCCATAAGATACACTGTGGATCCATAATTATATTAACAAAGAGTATAACCACCAAAGATACATTGTGGATCTATATTTCCATGACATGAACTGATCGTAGCCAAGAAAAATACACAGTGGATCTACGAGACAAAAAGACATATCCATGGACCAATACAAAGTGGATCTATGTGACAGTATATGAGTCAATATTCAAGAGAAACTTCATTGCAACCTGGGAAAAGTACATACCAGAGTGATCACTCAACCTAGGGCCTTCTTACCAATCCCGATGCAGTACGAGTCTAACCATGTGAATAGATGTCTTGTTGTCAAACATGGCAGAAACCACTTGATTACCGGACCCCGGTCAATGAGGTAAATCGTTAACAAGTGCGAGGGAAATCACCATTGATGTCAATGATTCCCAAGGTACCCTAGTACATTCCAGTGAATGTGAATAGATGAGATGAAGTTGAACATCTGTGGAATCATCCGATCAGGGGGAAATGATGTAAACCCATTGTCGGAAGCGAGGAGGCCTGCCATTGATGCATGCAGGTCCCAAGGTAATAATTGGTTTCTAAGTCTAGTTCCTGGATAATGTGTTGAAGTCGATACGAACAGACTCGTCGAAGGAGGTGTTTCAGGATAAATTCGTGAGTGCGAACA